>VZRV01008204.1:460730-503919 GCA_013398115.1 Falcunculus frontatus
TGTCGCCCTGGGTTCTGCAGTGTTTCGATGTTTTTATTTCTGTGATAGAATTTCTCATGCATTTTTCTATAAACATAGTCCTTGTTTTCCTAACCGGCCTATATTGTTTTGAATTCCTGTATTGTTTTGAATTCCTTTCTCCTAAGGCGGAGAAAGGTGATAGACTGTGTCAGTGTCCTGTGGAGTTGGAGAGGTGGTAACCTCATCTTCCAATCCACGGTTGTCTTTAGAAACATATAAAAATGACTGAATAAAGAAGGGCAGGGGCTTTTCCTGCCTGGTGGTCCTATCCTGACTGCTTGAGTCTGCGTGCTTCTTTCGTGTTCAAGTGTGACATCTGAAAAATGCATGAGAAATTCTATCACAGAAATAAAAACATCGAAACACTTCAGAACCCAGGGCGACAGTGAGGTGTGTGAGCTCTCCTGAGAGCTGGCTGTGCCACCGCTTCCAGCACCTCCGGGGTGTCTTTGGCTCTTTGGAACTGGACTGCCTGTGAAAATAAGAGTAGCAGAAAGGAAAGAAAGGAAAACTAGTGGAAACATGCAGCTGTGTGAGATCCAGTCACTCTGCTTTTCTAATTGGTCTTCTAGACAATGTGCTTCTGTTTTTCCATACTTATACAAGCAAGCCTTTCTAGTATTATTACTTAACTATGTGAAAGAACTTCTGTAAATAAAGCCCCTAGATTTTTGCCTCCTAGGTTTTGCTAGCCTTTGGATCTGGGTTTATGGATCCTCATTTACCCATTCCACACCTGAAGATCTAGATATGGAATAAAATCTCTTAGACTGGAACAGTAAGCCTCTGCCAACAAAAGTTGATCGGTTGTACTGTAATTAAAAGAAGAAAGAGGAATGTAAAATGGTGATGCTTTTAAAACACCGCGGTGTAGGAAAGAGATAGTAAAGCCTGTGTCTAACTGTCATAATCTAAATCTTTTGGATAGAGAATATCAGAAATGATATATTAAATGCGAATTTAATTAATTAGCTGATCTTTCTGGCAAAACAATGTGTGAGAGGAAGAAAATTATCTAGCTCTGGAATTTAGGATTTTAGAATGTTTTGCTGAAAAAGCGGCTGTGATTTCCTCTTTTTTTTTGCCCTCCTTATTTTTATTGCATTTAATGTTGGATGATTGGCAGTGGGGAAAGCAGCTTTTCAGCTCTTAGCTGTGCTGTGGCCAGCAAGTACAGGAAGGAGCCTGGTGCTCTCCACACTGCTGTGGGCACATGGGAACTTAATGAAAGTCACCGTGGTGTGGCAAGAAATAGACACTCCTTATGGACAGAACAAGATCTTAGGGTTTGTTGTGATATGGTCTGGAGGAATCTTGTCCCAACCCACAAAACCCAGCTTAAATTTGTCTTATCGGTAAAACAAAGAGCAGACTTTCATTTCCAGCCCTGTTTCTCTTTCAGGTAGTTTGCCAAGATGAATTTGATGCACACTGCAGTAGCAGAGCCCTGCAGGCTGTCAAACCTTCTGTGGATGCAGAACTTGTCCTGGTTACTTGTGACTGTCTCCAGTCCAAGTCATGAATTCACAGGGCTTTGAACAGTATTGGTGTCATTCACGAATTTATCATTCAAATGCAGCATTTTGTGATCCCAGCTTTATTGCGAGATTAATTTCTTATAAACCTTTGAGTGTGTGGTCTGGAGGGTTCATTTACCTGCTGTTGTTACTTCTAGATGGTGAACTTGCTCTTAGCCAAGGGGGCAAACATCAACGCTTTTGACAAAAAGGACAGAAGAGCTCTTCACTGGGCAGCGTACATGGGTAAGGCTTGGGCTGCTGCTCCTTCTTTTTAATTTCCTACTCACAAACAGATAGCATGTCTTAAAATGGACAAGAACAGACTTGGCCATGGAAAGAGAGCGTTGTAATTACCCTGAAGAGGGAAGGGTTCAGCTGATCTAAATAAATACTGTCCATTTATGGGTTTGCAGCTATGGAGATCTTGGCTGTGATTTCCTTTTAAAGACAGTTAATTGTGGGCTTTTTGTGTTGCTTTTTCATGTTGGTCTTTTTATCCTGAGTCTAAGTAAAGCCTGAATGATATTTGTGCTAGAAAAAACCCCAGGTTCTGTTTGTTTCAGTTTTTGCTGAAAAGTGCAAGAAATACAGGTAACTGTGATCATAAATTTTGCTGTTTAATGAAGTTTATAAGTAGCTAAGTTACGATGTTCTTAGGAAATTCACAATAGGCACTTCCTTCCTGTTAGGAGCAAATTGTCGCCTTGTATTCCAGAGTGGACAAGAGCAACCAAATGTCTGTTCAAAAAAATCAATGGTGTTACCAAATACTGCTTAATTTAATCAGTTTGCCTTATCATTCCTTTCAAGTTAAAGGCAAATTTCTTACAGCGGGACATTAGAATTTAAAAATACAAGACTGCCTGTTACAGTGGTCATTCCTGTTCAAGAGCTTTTGTTGGCCAAGCTGTATATTTCAGGTTCCAATTTGTGGGGAGTTGTGTGCCCTCAGCCAGGAACTCTTTCATTTGACCTGTCAGAAATCTTGATTTTAATCCTGGCACTTTTGGAAATGAGATAATAGGAGATTTCCAACTGTGAGAAAAGCATATTGTGTGGTTTTTTGATATACGCAGACAGATGGAAAGGCTCTTGCCAACAACTGTGATGTGGCTTTTGAGCTAACGAGCTTTGAACTTCACTTTCTCTAGATTTGAAAGGCTCTTACATTGTGCTGTGCAATTCCATGCCTCTTTGCCACTTAAATATTTTCAGAAATTCATAATGTACTTTTAAAAGTATTTAGATAACATCTAAGGCCTAAATTAGCAATGGAGTCTGTATTGCAATTTAGACAGAAGTTAGATAATGAGATGAGAGCTGTAAACCCTCACAGAGTTTCTTGAATATTTAATTATCTTTGGACACTAATTATCTTTGGAGACTTTTTACATATGGTTTCCTAGGTCCTGCACATGAGCAGAGCTGTCCCTGTCATGAAAGTGCTGTGCAACTCAGATGGAGCACAACTTTGTATGGTGTTTGACATGATAAATGTTTAATTCTAAGACAGTTCTGCCTCACCATGAAGACTATTCCTCTTCATTTTATCATTTAATAAGGTTATTTTTTTGTCTCTAAAAAACCCAAGAAGTGTTAGCAGTTGTGTTTGCAGGTGAGATCAGTAGGATGCTGTTTTGGGAGACTATGCACCTATGCTCACTGTATCACTAACCTCTGTAAGAGGGAGAATAAAACACAAACTGTTAGCTTTAGAGAAATAAATGGAAAAGAGGTGTGGTTTTGTTCTTTTGGCAACTGGAAAATCAATTCAGTAAAAAGAAATTTGACACATTTGGAGAAGGTGAATGCATGGATTTCTTCACAAGGCCTGGAGCTAGGATTAGAAACATTTATGAAAATGCTTTTTCTTCCCTCGGAGAGCTGTGGAAGCACTTTGAAACAGCAGTGAAAGGGCAGTGTGTTAGCAAGAAAGCAGTAATTTGGGAGAAGTGGTGCTGTGGGATGGTCTACTCATTGATAACTATCTTTCATCATTTGAAGGTCACCTGGAAGTTGTTGCCTTACTGATTAATCATGGTGCAGAAGTGACTTGTAAAGACAAGAAGGGTTACACCCCACTTCATGCAGCTGCATCCAATGGGCAGATTAACATTGTGAAACAACTCCTTAACCTGGGGGTGGAGGTATGTGGTAATGTGCACTTTGTTTCTCCCTATTTAGAGATAGTATTTTCTTCTTTCTTATGGATGCTGCTAAAGACAGTGAATTCTAAAGAAAAGGGGTCCCATTTTCCAGACCACCTCATGCTTCGTGTGGTTTTTTGGTTCAAGAGTCAGGAAACATTCTGTATTAAAGAAAGTCTGATATGGACAGTAAATTCCAGGCCACCTTGCTGAAGGAATCAGGAGATATATCCTGTTCCTGCAGAAGAAGAGGGAGTACAGAAATTTTCCTTGAGTCAGCATTTCCTTTGATAGGATGAGTGGTTGTTTTCAACCTGTACACTGCATACTTTACTAAGCAGCAGTTCAGGCTGTTTCAGTGTACAGACCTGTATTTCCTCTGTAGCTGATGGATTGTTTTCAGTCTGGAAAATAACTTTTTTTTCGGGGCACAGACTTCTCTTTATTGTCAGCTCCTCAAAGGAGTGGTGAGATGACCAGAGGAGCCTAATCAGAGATGTCAAATAAAGCCATTGCTTCTGCCATGGCATTTTCGGCTGATTTGACCTGCCAAAAAATTGTCAGAAGTTCATGTTCACAGGCTGTTGGCTGTGATGTTGAAGAGGAATAGCTGTTTCTTGTTATTAGCAGTGCTATGCTAATAGCTCCCTTTAACTTCCACATTCTCCACCACTGGGGATATGATCTTGAGACGCCTGTATTTCATGGAAGGCTGTTCATGCCTTTCCCAAGTCTTTTGTACAATCTGTCTGGTCCTATTTTACAGAACAGCAGTTGAATACTCAGTTGGTCGTCAAGAAGTAACATAATCTTAATTATATCTTTATAATACTGAGCTACTGAAAGTGGTTTCTTATTGAAGTGTAAATGTCTGTGCACTTTCACCTTGCCTTCACTCAGATACCTTCACTCCCCATCCAAAATAAAACTGTGGAAACAGCTCTTATGCCTGGTTCTGTTCACAAAAACTCAATAGCCACTGTTGTAAATTTTTTAAAGACAGAGATTGTGAGCTTTTTATTCATCCTGCTTTTTCACTTACATGGAAAAGCTTTCCAGCTTGGTAGGACTTTTGTCATCATTATCATCATTACATAGTCCTGCTATCAGCTTTAAGCTTCACACTGGTTTTAGAAATTGTCAGTAGGATAAAAAGTTAATAATAGGAAAGGTAAAGCATTCCAAGTTAAGCTGTCTGGGAGTATAATTTGTCGATGAAATGTGCTGGTGAGAGCTATGCCCTATGACAGTTCAGGCCTCCAGCTATTTCCATTTGCAGTGTGTGATGCATTACATAAAACTCTAAGCTGATGTCTGTAATTTTAACTATGTCTCCTTGTCTCATTTTAGATTGATGAGATGAACATCTATGGAAATACTGCACTTCACATTGCCTGTTACAATGGTCAGGATTCTGTTGTTAATGAGCTGATTGACTATGGTGCTAATGTAAATCAGCCTAATAACAATGGATTCACCCCCCTGCATTTTGCTGCTGCCTCCACTCACGGAGCACTGTGTCTTGAACTACTAGTGAATAATGGGGCAGATGTTAATATTCAGGTAAAACTTGAATTGCATCTTTACAGTTTTTCTTTATCCTGTTTTGCATATCTCAGGAGGAAACTCTCATAACAAGTACAGCATGGCTTTAAATCCGTGGTGGAATTAGAATAATGCTGAGAATGTTGATCATGAAACTGTTTGGGTGAGATTACATCCCAGCAGAGAAGCTCTCAGTGCCTTGATAAATACAATGAAAGCTCTAAGCTCTAGGCCAGCCACTTTCATGAAGGCACAAATCACTACTAAAATATAGTCTCGGGAGCTCTGTCAAAATGTTATCTCAGGGAATGGTGCTAAGTCAAGAAACTATTCCTTTTTAGTGTTTTTCTTTTCCCTATAATATGGATATAATTAAACCTGATTCCAAAAAGTTGCCTTTCCTGGGAATAAAACTGAAGCTTGCTGGTTACCTACTTTAGACCCCAAGATTTCACAGCCTGATTCTGCTTAGGATATCTGAATATTCTTGAGGCACAACTGATATGTCTTGATGAAGCTGAAAGGGACTTGCTGTTATCCAACAGAGGGTACTGGTATAAGTATCAGAAGACTTGAGGTCTTCGGAGTTTGTATAAGATTTTGACTACTTTAGTTAAAACTCTGCATGTTTCAGTTTCCCAGCTGTGAAACTGGCATTTAACTTCCAGCATTTAACACCTCTGGCAAGTCCCTTGAGATCAGTGAATACTCAGTGTACTATTTAAACTCAGAATTATTAAGAAGTTAGGGATTGTGCTTGCCATTGAAGGTGAAACCCCATGCCAGCAAACATGAAGTGATGTGAGTAGAGAGGCTGGTACCACTCCCGTGCTATTTTCTCATTGCTTGGCTTTCCTGGTCTCAGTTTCTTTCTCTAAAACCCAAAACATTGTTCTGTACTCGTTGTACCTTTGCTTTCACAAGCCTTCATGTGCTGAACCACTGGTGTGTTTCATTTCTGTCAGAGTAAGGATGGGAAGAGCCCCCTGCACATGACAGCTGTCCATGGGAGGTTCACGCGGTCGCAGACCCTCATCCAGAACGGTGAGTTTCTCTGCCTCTGGAATGGCTCTCCAAGAGATCAGGCATGCCCACTGTTGAAATTTTCAGCTGTTCCAACCCAGAGGGCAGCTCCATGAACTTCTGGCTTTGAGCTGCACTGACAGCTCTCATTCATTCCATTGTGCCATCACAAGCTGAGATTTTGGTTGTTTACAAAATTCCGTAATCTTCCAGCTGACAGTGGCCCAAGTGATCTGTTCAGATTCTTAACCTGAAAACAAGAGTTCAGAGGAGTATTTAGGTTTTTTTTCTGCTGAGAAGGATGCACAATTTTCTAACTGTCCTCCTTTGGGAGCCCTGGTGTTTTTAGAGCTCAAACCATTTTTTCTACTCTGCACCCAGTGGCTCTGCTTTGGTCACCTCTCTTAGCTCATCCCTCACCACTGTCTTCATGAAGTGTTAAATATGTACTCAGGAGGGAGGAGCAGCACTACCTTGTTTGTTCTGGTGTAGCCAGGATTCCTGATTATCAGTCATTTTTCAGGCATCTTTTTTGTCCAAGAATACTGTAGAATACAGCAATTATTCTTGTTGGAGATCTGGCCTGTTTCTGAATGACAGAGGTTGCTGTTACTGATTCTTTACTTAAGCTTTCCAATTTGGACCACTGCATGAGACAGGATGGTCTGGGCTTTGTTCATTGGTTGGGGTTTTTTTTTGTTTTCCAAAATCCCAAACTTGGGACTGAAGTGTGAAATGTTGAAGATGTCTGAACAATTGTGCTTTAAATGTAATGACACATTTAAACAAGATTGTGTTTTAAAATGGAGGTCTCTAGTACATCATGCTTCTTTAAGGTCATGCAGATTGTTGTCATCTCTCTCCTGGGATAAATAAAATAGTAAAAATAAAAGGGAGTTGGGGCAAAATGCAAGAAACTGTGCTTTACTGCAATTTTTAGTTGTTTAGTCTAATATGCTCAGACTTAGAGCCTTTGTTTGCTCGCTGTTGGATTTGTGTGTGAAAGGACTGGCAGTTCTTCATCTGTCCTTCACACCTCTCTACTCTTCTTCCACTTACTTGGGTTTTACTTCTTTCTTTCTTTGTTTTCTGCCCTTCTAATCTTAGTATTGTACACAGATCTCATTGCAAGTGACTTTATGCCTCATTGCCATGGGATCTTGTGGAAGAGAGAAATGTCAATGATTTAAAGAAATGGAGTTTCATTCTGCAGTACTTAATGAGCTGGCTAACGATGTCTCAATTTCTGGTTGCTGTCTCTAGCAGCTTGTAGAGGAAGAATGAATTACCTTAAAATTGGAAAACTGCAAATGTGGTACCTTTCTTTAAAAATGGGGAAAAAGAAATGCTGGAGAATGTTACATAGGTCAGCCAAAGTGGGCAATAGCTCTCATAGATTTCTCAAGAGTAAAAGAAGCTGGAACATCACAATTCTCTTCTACAGCAGTTTAATAGGCTTTGTGAACACAACACAGTCCTCTGACTTTTCCATGTGCAGGTTCTATTTGTGGAGACCTCCACTGGTGGATGCTCTGCCCCAGGGAAACTGTTCAAGCATGTCACTGACCTTTGTTTACCATTAAAAAATTAGAAATTAGAAAGGTTGAAAGGGACCTTAAATATCATCTAGTTCTAACCCCTCTGCCATGGGCAGGGCATGCCATGTAGTAGATCAGGTTTCTCAGAGCCTCATCCAGCCTGGCCTTGAACACTTCCAGGAATGGAGAATCCACAGCTTCTCAGGGCATGTTGTCTAGTGCTTTACTAGAAGTCTTCTTGTTGCAGTTAAGCCCTGTTATCTCCTGTACCTAGTGGACATGCAGTAAATATTACCATATCCTGATGTTAGCAAGACTTTTTACATGTTTTCAGGAAGTATTCTTACAGCAAACTGGCAGAGTATTAAAATATTACAGCGTCAGTGCGTAACTGGTTGTAAAACTGCACTCAGAGATTAGTAATAAATGGATTGTTGTTGAAATTGAAGGTGTCGTGAGGGAGTTTTCGGTTTTCCTTCTGGGTCTGGAACTATCCAGTATTTTCATTAAAAGCTTGGATAGTGGAATAGAAAATGTGCTTTTAACATTTGGAGAAAAAAAATGTGGTTAGGAGAGACTGTTAGTTTGGCAGAAGGTGGAGTCAGAATGAAAAATGATCCTGTAGAACTGGAAACAGAAGTTATAATGCAAGCAAAGCAAAAGGAAAATCTCACACAGAGGCAGGAGTACCAGCTGGACAAGTTCAGAATGGCAACAGGCAGGTGGGTGGCAGTCCCTCAAAAGGGGATCTGGGATTTGTAGAGGATTGGAAGGTTTCTGACCACAAGTCAGCAGTGTCGTGGTGGATGTACCTGGTGCTGTGCAATGTCCAGGAGTGCACAGATAGCAGTGCAGCCAGCAGGCATGAAGTAATCCTGTTTGCTCAGCTCAGCATTGGGAGATGTCAGCTATAGTACTGGTTTTGGCTTCTGCTCCCACAAGGATGCAGGCCAGCTGGAGAGGACTGGGGGAAGGAGAGAACAGTTGGAGTGCAGTAAACCTGACTGGCAAGGAGAGACTGAAAAAGCTGCAGTTCTTGGTCCAAAAAGAAAACAGGGACTTGTCTGTAATCTGTCTAAAGAAATAATCCATTTTTCCTGCTTATGTGAATAAAACACAAGATGCCAGGCCTAAATTGCAAAAGGAAAAGTTCTACTTAAGCTCTGTTTGGTTGTTCTTTGGTAAGACACACAAAGAGCACACAACACATTTGTTTGCAGAGTGTTCCTGATGGCCTCCTGAGTGAACTCTATTTAACATTGTTGTTGTACAGATAAGGCTGAGTGGCAATGCCTTTACAAATGAGGGTACAGTTTCAGAAGATTATTTTGTAGTTTATTTCAGGGCATCCATTTGTACCTTTAGATAGGCAGCAAATCCAAATCATGTACTTGACCCTTGTACATCATCCTGTTCCCACTGCTCTTCCCCACCACTGCAGGTGCAGAGGGAGGTGCAAGTGCTGCTGCCAGAGCATGTTCAGTGCCCATGGCTCACAGCTGACAGCTTGCTGTGTGCTGGTCCTTGCTCTGGGAAATTTAGTGTCTCTGTGGCTGGGCTGCTCATGCTGCATTCTCTAGAGACAAATAGCCCTTGTGGTCACTGGTTCATGTTGAACTTTTCAGTGTTAAACTGTATGAAAATATCTTTTGCAGGAGGGGAAATCGACTGTGTTGATAAGGATGGTAACACCCCTCTGCACGTGGCTGCAAGATACGGACACGAGCTTTTGATCAACACCCTCATAACCAGTGGAGCTGATACTGCCAAGTAGGTGCCTCAAGTGGAGCTGTTTCTAAGGATCAAGGGTTATGTCCAGTGCCTGGAAACACAGCTGCTCCTCACCTTCTGACGTGGGAAGGTTAAAATGGACGAGCATAACTGTACTGTACTTTAGTGGGTGACATGGGACTGAAATATGAACAGTTGGGAAGTGTGGAGGGGAAGCAAACTCTGCTAAGTTCCTGTTGTGCCCACTTGTGTGATTGCAAGCAGTACAAGTACTGCTTCTTTTCCCTGGAGCATTGATGGGGGACAGTGGTATTAATGTACATGAAGTGGGGGTGTGTGGGTATGTATTTATATGTATATATAGAGAGAGAGTACTTGAGTATTGTTTAGTTAGGGTCAGGTTCTTAGGGTCTGTCAAAAGGGAATAGCAAGCCTGGACATAATGAGATCAGGATAATGCAGATATCCATGAGGGATGTCTGTACCAGCTGTTTCAGAGCAGCACGTGATTTCATGAGTGTAAGGTTTTGGCAATTACTGCCACATGTCTCCAAAATACAATTTGTCTTCTACCTAGAACCTGCCGTAGAAATCTGTGACTTCTCTTGACTTACCTAGTTAGGAAACCCTGCTTTCAAATGCAAATGACTGGTTTGAATTTGGAGGATACTTGCAGCTCTCAGTATTTTGTTTATTTGCTTGATGATGTTTATGCAAGTGCCACATTTGCCCATTCTCCTTTGTTGAGTACAATTGTCACCCTACAAACTCAGAAGGTGGAACAGATCTTCAATTGGCATGGATAATACAATTCCACAGGCTTCAACTAATGTCACTGGATTTTATTAATACAGCCAGCATGAGGATCTTGGTGTCTCAATAGAGGTGCATGTTTTTCCTCTCTCTTTCTCCAGCACAGTCAGTCACCGTCTGTTAGCTTGAGATTTTAAGGGAAAATGAGATGCACTGGGATAGCCCACTCCACTCTTGGAATCAGGGTTATCCAGGTAGAAATTTCTATTTCACAGTTGGGTGACTGGAACACTGATCAAATAAAATACTTTTTCCAGCAGCAGAAATAAGTGAAATAAGAAGTTGGCTCAGAGATACCAGGCAGATGGAAACGATGCTACTGCCTGTGCTAAATATCCTTTCAATATGTGCTGCATGTAAATAACTCTGGGTGAGCTCCCCAAACAGGTTTAGAAAAGAAAACTGCAGCACTGTTCACAACAAGTGCAGACAGCTCAGCCAGTCTTTGAGGCAGTGCACTGGAAGGGAAAGTGTGCAGGTGATGAGAGGAACCAATGTGAACAGCACTGCAGTAGTAGGACACTGGCTAGCCAATGTGCAGATAGTGGATTTTGGTGGAAACCAGCCAAAACATCTGCTGGGTGGAAATCTTGATCAAAAAGATGAATAATACTGTGTTAGATAACTAGGTGGAGGAAGAGACAGAGGGAAATGGATGTAGGGAGAAGCACAGCAATACAGAATGTCCAGTGTTACCTTAAATAAATGAATCCATGGCTAGGAAATGCAACCTGTTTGTACAGATGCAGCAGCTCAGTGGAGTTTGCTCTGTTTTGTTCAAAGACCAGACTGTCAGATTTTCTCTTAAAAGATTTACTTTAGATATAGATGCTGCTAATAACAAAATTAAAATCAGTACAGCAGCACACATCAGTCCTCAGTGTAGTGAAGCAGCAAGGAGGACACATTTAATGTGAAGACAGAGGAAGAATGGGCCTGTGGATTCTGAAAAGAATAATTTTTTTTTAAAACAAACCCAAATTAGTTAAATACATTTATGTATAAAATTCTGGAGAGAGCAAGATATGTTTATAAACACTCACATTAATTATTGTCTGAAGCTTCGTAAGTAATTATGATCTATGGTGGGTCTGGCAGAAAGACAAGATCCTTTGTCTTTGGATCTGTATCTGAAATCCTCTTCCATGAGGTGATCATACTCTCCCATCCACCAATTGTTTTGCAGAAATGAAGGACTGATATGAATCCATCTACTATTGTTCCAGAGTTTGTAATTTAAAAAAAACAATTGCTGGAGCAGGCAGTAGATGATAATCTTGTCAAGCTAGTTGGTTTCAGAGGCTCCGTGTTTATGTGCACTTGGAGAACTGCCAGTAGGATAATATTTCTAGAATAACAAGATGCTTTGCACAAAACAGTGCTGAATGAAAGACACCAAGATGTCCAGACCCAAAAGTATTCTAAGACAGTAAGCAGTGGCATGCCTAGGGACTGAACTGGCACGATTTCCTGATATTAATTAAAGTTGCTGAGTGCTTAGCTTGTTTAAAAACTGCATGTTTGCCTGATACTGATTTAGACTAACGATAGATAGACTCAGTCTAATGGCTTCCTTTCTTTTCTTACCCATCATGTCTGCTCTGAGAAGTTTATAGTGCAATTGAAAAGAGGGTCCTGTGTTAAAGGGAGGAAAAAGTGAGAGAGGAGGTGAGGAGAGTAGCTGGAGCAAATAGGAAAATCAGATTATTGGTTCTTAGGATGTGGAAGAAAGCTGTGACATGGCAGCCTAAAGGAAAGTGTGAAGAGTCACCTGCAAAAAAAATGGGTTTCAGGAATAATACAGAGAAGATTTAGGCACTTCCATTTCCCTCAGAATGGCAGTTGCTGTATGTGTAGCTGGTGCTGATATTTGTGGCTCGCTGGGCAATTGACTCCAAGCAGGATCTGCTCTTACTTCCTGCCTTACCTTGGCTTTGCCTTGAATTTTTGGAAACCATCCTGCCACATTCTGTTCAAAGCATAATGCCAAGATTTTGGTGCATCAGAATATTTTTAACTCTTGCGAAGGCTGTTGAGGAAATACAGATAAAAATAATGGCAGGCACCAAGAAAAAATCTTCCTAGAAAAGCATGAGAAAATGTTGCCTTTCTGGAAGGAGCTTTTGATGTGCTGTGTGTGTATGTAACCTGCATTTTCTCACGAGGCTGTTGTCCCTTTCAGGTGTGGGATCCACAACATGTTCCCTTTACACTTAGCAGCGCTGAATGCCCACTCAGACTGCTGCAGGAAATTGTTGTCATCGGGTGAGTAAATCCCCCAGCGTCCCTGGAACTCGAGTAGTGTTTGTCTCTGCTGCTTGCAGCCCCTTTCTACTCTTTGTTGTGAATTATTCAAATGAAGGGCTCCCTGTGCTGCTGTGTTGGGCTGTGTGGGGCAGTGTGCCAGAGCATGTGAGGCTTTCCCAAAGCCATGTTGGTACTTCCTTGCATCCTGTGCTGTTCATGCCCAAAGCTCTTTTCTCCTGACAAGTTCAGAGAGTTTAGACTAATTCCCTGGGGGAGGGAGGGAATTTAGAACCCCTTTCCAAACTGTAGGAATGTGAGATCCTGTTTTGTTTTGGGGATTCTCCCCCCTGCCCACCAAAGGAGTAATTCTGAAATTATGTCATTGGGGCCTGCACTGGCACAGGTATTTACATCCCATTGATGATGATGGTGATGCATTTTACATGCAGCTAAAGTGTGTTTCTGAATCCATAGTTAAGGAGTTAGGCTGGCCAAAGCTCTGGGGGCATGAGAGGGAAAATGAGTGAAAGTGTAGTGGTCAAGAGAACAGTCTTGGGTTCCTCACCAGAGCCCAAAGCAGAAGAAGCCAGAGCTTGCTTATGCAACCCTTTCAAACGAGTAATCAGTAATCAGTGGCCAAATCCCAAATTCTGCTTTTTCCAGGCAAGAGTTCCCGTGAGTTAAAAAATCCTGACCCAGATCATATGAGTTTTCTAGAAAACTCCTTCATTACTTAACATGTAAAACGTCCAACAACTACTTTTCCCCCTTGAGTCCTGTAGGATATAAAGGAAATGAGAAAAATGGTAATTACATACCCCATTATATTAAGACTTGGTGTACTTTGGCCTTGACCACTAGACAGGAAGAGAAAACACTCTGGGTGAGCAGCATTAGCACTTCCAGCCTGATATCTTTGGCCTTGTGCATCCTCATGGATGTCCCCACGTGCTCCTGGGAGCCTCTTCCCAATCTGACAACCACACGCAATAAAAACGGCCCCAATTCATGTTTAGGCTGACTCTGTGGTTATTCCTCATGTCTTCATGTTTTCTGTCTTCCTGTTCTGCTGTCGCAGTCCTCTTGATAAGTCTCTGCCTCCTAAACACCTGTCACATGGCTGTAAACAGGGATGTGGAGGAGCTGGATGTGGAAATAGACGCTCGTCAACTTCGCAGCTCTTTTTATAGAGCTGCCAAAGCGGAGCAGCTGCTCGCCGTTCCCGTGACAACCTCTCTCTGACTGTAGTTGCTTGCGTTCTGTTTTTTTCCCCGACTAACTTGATTTTTCTGTCTCTGCGATGTTTCTTGTGGTTTAACTAGGACAAAAGTATAGCATAGTGTCCTTGTTTAGTAATGAGCACGTGCTGTCTGCAGGCTTTGACATAGACACCCCCGACAGCTTCGGAAGAACGTGCCTGCACGCGGCCGCTGCCGGAGGGTGAGTACCAGTGCCACTGGGGCTGCTCCCAGGGAGCCTGGGGCACGTTTGGTGCCAGCCAGCTTGGCTGTGCCATCCACAGAGGGATTTACTGCTGTTCGAGGGAAGCCAAGCAGCCTGATGTCATCATTTGAGTCACTTTAGGCTCTCTTTTGCCACCACCCTTGTGTAGGGTGAGCTGGGTTGATTTGAATCATGGGTTTTCAGGCAGAGGAGGGAAATTCTTCATGCCCATGAGAAGCTTTCAGAGGAGTGCTGCACTCATCCAGGCCTGCCTGAGGGCCACAGCAGTCCCTGAGGGCCAGCAGTCTCCAGGAAAGCATCAGTCCCTAGGGAACAGCCAGTGAGGAGCAGGAGCTGGAGCTCCTGGGATGCTGCTGCCAGAGGAGTTATTCCTGGTCTCCGTCTTTGGACCGTGTCCTTGTCTGAAAAGGCAGCTGTGCAGCAGTGCCCATCAGATTGCAGCCTTGGAGCCCAAGTTCATCTCCCTCTCTCCCATTTTTCAGGTGCAAATTTAAAAGTTTCTAAAAGAAAAACCAAGAAACCAAAGCAACAAAAAAAACCCATCCAAAACCAAACCCCTGTCCTCCAAATTAGAAAGTGAGAAGGCTGTCCCTCTCTCAGGATGATGCATTCCTAAAAGTGGTGGGAGGGCAGAAATGGAAATTGAAGTGAAAATGGAAATGCTTCAATTGAAGATGTAAATGTAGCATCCAGTTAGTTTAAATATTTCCAGATAATTGTCAGTGAAGCGCTGTGAAGTTAATCTCGCAAAAAGGACACAACATTTGGCAAGCATTGAGTTTTGACTCTTCTGTTTGAGTACTTTATGGCTCAGAAGACAGCTGAAATGGAGCCTTAGCTACAGCCCTTGGATTCTCTGGGGTTATAGCAAGCAGGAATGCTCATCCACAGCAAATACTTGGCAGTCAGTCTGGAAGTTGCTTTTTTCTTCTCGGTGGACAAAAATCTATATCATAAAGTTTTTGTTCTTCGGGGGAAAAAAAAAACCCCAAACCCTAATGAAATTTATCCAAATATTGGTTTTATTATTCTTTTGGTACTATTCATCTTGATACTTCTCTCACATTAATACAAGAGGTATGACAGTTGCTTGGATGGAGCTTGTTATAATATAATTCAGATGCTACCTCTTTGATAAGGCTGCACCCCAGAAGGATAATAAAAACATCCTGGAAGTCCTGAAGAGAAGGAGAGGCTTCAATAAGAAATGAAAGTGATTCATGAGAATAAACCGTATTTTCCCAGTGGTTTACTATGATTGTCATCACTAGCAAGTGTTTTTATTTTTAGTGCATTGTGGTGAGTGTTCTGTAGTTATTTTATGCAACAGCGATTTAGAGTTGAGATCAACATACACCAAAATACTGCATTATTGCATCCAGTCCCTTTTTTTTTCTATAGCTGGGGATCTACAAAAGCCATTTGTTTGTTTCCTGACACAGGCCTGTTACTGCTATTACATTAATGGGAATTGCATGGGTGCTAGGAAAAGAATTTCAGAGGTCTGCTCATCTGATTGTGAGCACAAGTGATGGATTTATTGCCCCTGTGAATGTCAAGTGGTCTTGGAAAGTGCTTCACTTCTTTATGTCATTTTCTGGCCTATATTTATTTGCTTGAATTACAAAAGATGCCAGAATTCAGCTGATTTGTTTTCTATTAAAAATTACCTGGCTTTAAACAAGATGAAGAAAGAGCCAGGATGTGGTGAATTCTCCTCCACTTCTATAAATGCAGTGTTGATGTGACAATCACTATAACAGCTACACCCCTTTTTTAACAAAGCACTTGGAGATGTGCTTAAATCCATCAGTAGTCAACAAATTGTATCAGAACAAACCTAAAAGTGACTCTTGTGGTTATATTTCATTAAATAAACAGGATTTGAGCAAAGTGCTTGCTGTTCAATGCTTTGCTGAATGGGGGTGGATTTCGTTAAATGTCACGTCTTCACTATTAGACTGGCATTTTATAAGCTGGAACAACTTTCTTTTCAAGTTCCTTTCTAAAATCAGAATGGGAAGCACTACAGTACAGCTGTCATTGAAAATCTCCAAACACACTGATCACATTTACTGTGCTCTCTCTGGAAAATTAGTATTTTTTTTCTTCTGCAGAAGAGAAGTTTGAGGTTTTCTAAAGAAAAAAAAAAGGAGTTTTTTTTTAAAGCTTCACTTTCTGTTTGATTGAATTTCACGTTAAGTTGGCTGTACCCTGTTTTTGCACAGCAAGTAATACAAAAGTAATTAGAGTAACTTTTTCCTTTTAGGGGACAGGGGGCAATGCAGATGTAAGCTTCTGTTTTATTCATGCTTTGTTTTCTTTACTTCTCTTTCCAGTAATGTAGAATGTATAAAACTCTTGCAAAGCAGTGGAGCAGATTTTAATAAGAAGGACAAATGTGGAAGGTAGGTAAATTATGAAGATCTTTTAAAAAAGAAAGAATCTATCAGCCAAGGAAGAAAGGCCACCTCAGACTGAAATCATGTGTTCTATGAAAAATGGCAGCAGAATCAAGTAATTTGGGCCTTCTCTGCAGAACCCTTGCTGCTGCAGTTACATGCCAGCCAGACAGGTGCAGGCTTCATTAAATACATTAAAGCCATTCCACCCTCTTGAGTGTTCTGTTTTAAAAATATCACAGGTTTTCTTTTCTTCTTGCTGCCTAAATTCTTGTGCTGGTGTGCCCAAGACAACAGCTGGGTTATGGCAGCAGGATAGCTGCTATTTGATGTGCTTCCTAGAGGATTTTCCCCCCATAGGAAGTGTTGCTATGGGTGTTGCTATGCCAGCTAAACAAGATGCTGTGATGGACACTGAGCTTTGCTCTGCCTCCCAGCTGGGAGAAGTAGCGTGTCTGCAGAGCCACAGCAGAGGCTCTCCCTGGCAACAGGCTGTTTGCAAGACACAGATTGATGATCTGTATCCTATCAGGCTTCGTAGCAGCACCAGAACTTACAGTTAACACAATATTTTGTTAAATTTCCATAAATCGAAGCGCTGATATTGACTCTGCTGGAAATCTGTAGGAATGCAGCGATTAAGATTTATCTTTGTCCTCCGTGGTGCATGTTGGAATATGAGGTAACAAATTGCCACTTATGTTCCAGGACACCTTTGCACTATGCAGCTGCAAATTGTCATTTCCACTGCATCGAGACACTGGTGACAACAGGAGCCAATATCAATGAAACAGATGACTGGGGACGCACCCCTTTGCACTATGCTGCTGCTTCTGACATGGACCGAAAGTAAGAGCTCTGAGGAATTCCTGCTTCGAGTGTTTTGCTAAATCAGTGTCATCTTAGTCTCTTCATGGCGCTGTGTTGTTTGAGCCAAAAAAATGATCCCACTAGCACAGGAACTTCTCTCAGATGTGTGCATAGCTCCACAGTGAGTTGCTCTGACTGGAAGCCAAACCCCCAGATGATGTGGCATTTCAGCTCCACGGTTTACCTCTGAAGGAGGGCACAGTTTTGCAGCCACCCTGTCCTACAGAACTATTCTCACAGTGTTACGTCTTCTGTTTTCCCCTGTGTGGTTTCCTCACAAGATTAAGCTCAGAGAATTTTCTCCATTTGCTTTGCAAGTCCATCAGAAGGGACAGAGCAAGAGACAGTAGAAGGAGAAGTTTTCTGAGGTGGACTGCAGTGACAGACATTTGGCCATTTTGACAGATTTGTGGGAAAGGTGGGATAGATTTAACCATCAGTCTTACTCCACTGTCAGAGCAGATAAAAATGCTCACCCTGTCCAAACAGATTGCCTTTTTAGAGAGAGGTCTGAGGAGCAGCCTTTGTCAGAACGCAGTGTTGTTCTTGTGAGAGAGGGGGAAAATATCTGCAAAACTTAGAAATGCTGTGGTTACTGACTGCAATTTTAATTCCCAGATAGTTGAACATTCTGGCAATCTCTTCCTTATAACGTACTGTATAAACCAGACTCAATTATCCTGTTAGTTCTCTCTTAAAACTGTTAGCACCCCGTGTTTATTTTAGGTCATGCTATGCTTTTCTGTCTCACAGTACCTCTAGACATTAAGGAACTAGTTTTTTGTTTCTTGTGTAGTGAGGTCTGCTAAAAGTACAGCTGCATCACTCCCAGCAGAGCACCACCTCAAAGCCACGGCAGGGGAAGTTTGGTTTAACTTCATGGCAGAGTTCTGAATGCCACATCAGAACCTCGAGAGCTTCTTCATCATTTGCTGTGATAATACTGATATGAAAAATGTCTTCCCCTTCACCCTCAAACCTGAACAGTGCTGGGAAGAAGGAGGCAGGGTCATCAGAGGTCTGTGCTTGGCATGAAATTCAGCCTAGGCTTGTAGGAAGGCTTTCACCACTGGCTGTTTCTAATTCTGTCTTACCAGGGTGAGGTGTTACTTGGGGGGTTGAGAATGATGAATCAGTGTGTGTTTTTCAGCTTTTGGTTCTTGGTAGGTGAAGTCCCTGCATTTAAACAAGCTCTTGGTTAACTTCAGGATGTATCTACTTTTATCCCTCATTAAAAAAAAAAAAAGCTTACTTTAGTCACATCCTGAACTTTGGCAGAAGTATACGGCTTTTATTTGTCCTCACAATCCAAACCTAAATTGATTCTGATGTGGTGATGCTGTCTTCTCATTAAGTTTTTCAGTTTGAGATGTTCTGGAAGAAGCCTTATTACATAGATGAAATGCTATTTGCAGTCCGTGATTTTGTAGGTCAGCAATTTTTTTTTTCCTGCTGAATGTCAAAATCTTCGAAGGTCAGACAATCTCATTCCAAAGAATACTCATCATTAACTCTGGATGGGGGTAGTTAATGAGCAGGGAGAAGAACCTGACTGGGAGATCACGCAGTGTTGCCAAGATATTTGACAGAAAGTGAGGCGAGTCAGCTAAAGCAGACTTGAGATAGAGTGATTTAGTATCAGTGATTAAAGTTGCTCTAAATCCTAAATGCTGGAGAAGAGCTAGCAGCTTACTGCAGGAGGAAGCAAGGTGTGGTAATCCTGAGCTACTCTCTGGAAAGGAAAAAAGTGCACAACATTGCTGTGGGAGAAACAGAAGGATTCTAGAAAGTGATGGTCAAACTGTATCTGATAGAAACCAGAATTTAAATTATTTTTTTTTCTTCTGGCATTGACTTGTGGGACAATAAACAACCACATTGTGGTTGTCTCCACAGCTTTCAAAACTTACTAAATACAGACCCCTGCAGTGCACTCACTTGTATAATCCTCATTGTTGGCTGGAGGCAGTCAGCTCCTTGAAGAGGAGATTGGGGGTGGGTGGAAGACTACATCAAAATCACTGGTGTGGTATTTTGAGAATAAGTTGCATTTTTCTGTCCTCTGTGCTAAGAAGAAAGAATATTTTAGGTAACTCCCATGAAAATGCTGAAGAACTTGAAAGAACCACTGAGATGAAGGAAAAAGAAGCTGCATTGTAAGTCTGGTGTCACAAAAGCAGTTAGACTTCATTTCTGGAGAATGCCATGGCTTTGGCTTGCAGTTTTACGCTCTGCTCTTGTTCATTCTTTGCTCTGCTAAACACAATGCTTGGCTTCAGTCAGGGCTAACCTAAAGAAAAAAGCTCAATGCTCTTCTCTGTGCACATATTCCCTGATATTTCTGGTTTTGTGCTTGTTGCAGTTTCTTAACGGAAAATGTACAGCTTCAATAATTTTATAATTCTTTAATATCATGCACTTGAGTATCATGCAGTGTCTCTAGTGGCATGCACAGCATAGTGTGTACTTTGCAAAAAGAAGTAGCCAATGGCTTTCTCAATGCATTCACCTGGATTTACATTTTCATCTATCTGCTTAATGATTTTTTCTTTTTTTAAATCCCCTTTATCATATAACGGCCTTACATTCACTACAGATTACAGGCTAGGGAAGAAAGTACCAGTAACAAAATGATGGGGTCTTGGTGGTATAAGAGAAAGTGGCAAGAGCTAGAAAGAGCAAAAGGGATCTTTGTAAAACATGGTTGAATAAAAAGCCAACAAAGAAGGGAATATATTCATGTAACTCAGTTAAATCTTTGTTCTCCAGCCTGCCCTAGTGCATGTTTGGAGGCCAGTTGTTTGATACCTGAGTTTTTATATGAGGAGTAGCAGTTCCAGGTTGTTTATATCATCTGTACAGAGTCTTTCAAGCTTTGTAATAGAAAATTAATTTTGTAATCTAGAGTAACCACAAGAGTTAGGTTGAAGATTTTTTTCCATGAAGTTCATCTTCAAAGATGAGTGGGGATTTTCTGTTTAAAAACATGGTGAATGTGAGGAGCTATTGGTGAAAAGTGACTTGAGGTGCTGCTCGAAATACAGGATTCACTGCCAGCTTTCAGTGCCACTTCCAGCTGCAGCCAGGGATGAGCCTGTTAAATATTGTGAGCCCACATTTACAGCAGTGAATTGCCCACAGGTGTCTCGAGTTCCTTCTCCAGAACGATGCCAACCCATCCATCCAGGACAAGGAGGGCTACAACACTGTGCATTATGCTGCTGCCTATGGGCACCGACAGTGCTTGGAACTGGTGAGTGCTCACTTTTGGAAGTCTCTGTCTGCTGATATTGAATGTGCATGTGCCAGGATTATGAACTCCCCTCATGGCGGCTATTGGAGTTCTTTGGATAATCAGAAATCTGGGAAAACCTGTGATATGGGGCAGTAAACTCAAATATTTGCACCCAGATGTATCATAAAAACATGTTCATCTTGATAATGAAGTCCTTATTCAACAACCTGGTGCTTAAGTGTTGTCTTCGAGTGCAGTTTATGTATGCACAAATTAATTTTAATTGTGATCACAATATTCCCAGTGCGTGCCTATGTGCCAGGAGTAAGTGACAGTTCCTGGTAAATGGCTGAATGTGCCTGATCCACCTGCCACTTTATCTGACTTGCATACTGAGGGAGTAAATAACTTCTGCCAGCTGCATACCTGCAGTTTCTTTTTTGTCTCTGGTGAAATAATAGCAACATTGATAAAGTTACCATAATCACGATTAGCCTTATATGCAATGTAAGTGAGGATTTTGGGCTTATTTTTGGTTGTTCCTTTTTTAATATTTTGAGTCTGAGTGATTAGTAATTGTGTCTTATAAAAAGCCACAAATTTTTAGCCAAACATTGGATTTGGGAGATGTTTAGAATGGATATATAGATGTTTGTGTCTTGTAAAAGTGTCATAAAGTGAGTGTTAACTGCTTGATATACAGGGTGATCCAAAACTGTACATATAATATATATGTATTATTACTATATACATTATATATATACACTATATAATATATATAGTATATATTACATATAAATTGACTTTAATTGCTTCAAAAAAATAAGCTCCAATTGGAAAATTGTGTAGGTATTCATGCTTAAGTGGGAACACTGTGTGCTGTTAAATGTTACGTGTTGTTTGGTTCTTTCTTTCTGTGTTGAAGAGTCAAGTATTTAGTTATTGAGAAGGAGCTGTGCTCAGCACATGCTGCTTTCACACCACATGTGCCACGACAGGAAACTGCTGCAGCTGGCCTGCAGCTGGTCCCAGCAGCTTGGAAACCTGAGGCAGCGACTGCCAGGGCAGACCTGGGGCAGAATTTCAAGTGGGGTGTTAAGCCTTTTTAGCTCCCACCTGCAAGCATGTATATTTAGGACACTTAAAATAGCACTGCTCCTTTGTTGCTTGTGGCAGTGAGTTTGGTCTTGCCTTCTCCCAGCACTGATCTCTGGTGACTCTGCCTATGGGGAGCGAGGGGGGAGCATCTTCAGTGGGGATTCTCTTTCAGCCTCTGTATTGGAGTCCCTGTGTGCTGTGAGGCATGGATTGGGCATGGAGCAAGGTCCCCTCTCTTTTCTTGTACTTGTTGTGATGCTTTAGGTTTTAACTTTTATATTTTTCAATTTTTTTTTTTTTTTTGGTGTGTAACTCTGAAGTTTCTTGTGGCCTGTTAACTGCTGTTGTCTCACGCTGATTAGACATAACAAAGCCTCTCTAGGTTTGCACTTCAAGGACACCTTGTTGTCCTAGGCCCCAAAATATGTAAACTAAAGCCTTTGAAAGGCTTGGGATAATTACATCATTAACTGAAATTATAATTGGAGAATTAACCCTGATATGCAAATCGACCAAACTTATAAAAGTATGAAGAACCCGTGACCCAGCGTCCATCTTGGGTGTAGCCTCTTGACAGCCCAAGGTGTACCTTTGAAGGCCCTTCAAATAAATACCTACTTTTGTTCTCTTAATGTTGCCTAGCCTCTCTTTTCAGGTAGCCACTCCAAGACATCAGTTGCTGTGCACATTTTCTGCACGTACCAGTCGCAGGCAATGACCTGCTATTGAATCCTTGGCAGACCAAAGGAAGAGCTGGGAATGCAGTGCATGTCAGAGGTGTTGGGTTTTCTTTTAACTCTGGAGGGGTGAAATGCAAGCTGTGGGCCAGAGACAGCCATGCAGCAAGTGTTCTATATTTAGATGGAAAAACTCCATGTTTTTCCGTGTCAGTCTTCCTGTATTTGTGGCTATAGCTGCAGTATGGAACCCCAAGGTCAGGCATCATTTACAGAGTTAGAGTCACACAGCTGTTCTGTGTACAATGGTGAAAAAAAGTGCCATGAATTTTAGTCCTCTGCATGCACAGGACCACTGTTGCGTGCTAGGATGTCAGACTGAAAGTTTTGTGGGGACCAGGATTTTTCCACTGGTATTTGGAGGGTAACAGGCATCTCCTTTTCTCTCTGGAATACAAAGGCTAAACGTGTCAGAAAGCATTTGTGCTCATCCAACAGTAGGACCAGGATCTGTCATCTTTGCACCCACTGCCAGAAGAAGCTGATTGAGTTTTTTTGTCATGAGTTACCAAGTCCTGAGTTTAACAACTTTGCATTTGATAACTCTGACTAACCAGTTGATACACGCACCACCATTGCACTGATTCCTTTGCAATGCTGGGAATCAGGATGGCAAAAGGGCTGAAAGCAAAATCAGGCAGGATTATGTCAATAAACTATTATTTTTCAGTGCTGTATTAGCTGTTATTTTACTATTTTATCCCCTTGGTAAATATTTTTCGTTTATTATTGATAGCTGATAAATGAAAATATATAGGAATTATCTTCTCCAGAGCAAGACAGTTCTTTGTGGGCCTAAAACTTGTTAGAGGAAAGACTTCATACGAAATACAGAGCTTTAATTCTGGTCAAAACTAAGTCAAGATGGGTGCAACAACGATCTTGTTTTTCTGTGAATAATGATTACTAGTATTTCTCTACATGCACAATACCAAACTTCAGCAAAATGTTAGGGAACTATTTTGGTTTTCCAGAATATGTCAAGTTTATAAAAGACCTTGTAAGATTAATTTTTATTTGCCTTCTCCCCCCTGTTTTATATAACAGGTATCTAACAGACCTTATTTCTAAATAAATGTTCCCTTTAAAAAGTAAGTCCAAAGAAGAAGGTACAGTGTCCAGTGGAGTTTCCTTCACTGGGGAATTTGGTCTGTGCTTTAAGCACCACAGTTGCTCAGCATTATAAAATATTTACTTGAATACAGTTTAGGGAAAGGCTGGTTTATCTATGGAAACATATTTTCATTCTTTGACTTTAGTGTTTACTCTGAGCCCAATACCTTGGCTGGAACTTCGCTACATTTCTTTGTGGGGAGGTATTAGGAGAAATAAGGATTAAGAGTGAAAACCCAGACAAACTTTATTGTTTGTGTGTTCAACCACAGCTCAACAACAGAAGCTTTTTTTCCTGGAGGGCCTTTAGGCTGTGTGGAATATTAGTGGGGTAGTTGCCCTGCAGTGAATGATGTGATGTTGCTAAAAAGAGAAGAGTGGAAGCAGATTCCTCAGTTGTTTCTCCATCTGTAGGGAGCCATTCACAAAGGCTGAATGGTGGGCATGTGTGCTTGCAAGCCACTGAGACTCCCATCTGCCTTCCTGCTTCTAAAAATGACCTCAGGTTTGTTTAGGCTGGGGCTGACTTTGCTGTTGGTAGTCGCTGATAATGGTCACGACTGCTGCCTGGTATTTTAGAGCTGATCACATCACCAAACTCCTTTGAAAAAAGGAAAAATATCGTGGATTTTTTACGTTGAAATGATCTCTTATCACAAGATCTTTATTGGTGTGAAAAGAGTGGAATTTAAATTGTAATTTCACATTAAAATTCTATCTGGAGAGACAGTCAAGCACTTTGTGCTGATAAAAATAGGTTTCTGTGCAATGGTAGGGCAAACAGAATTAAATGCCTGTCTCCTGTAGTGCAATCTCGTCTCTGACTGCAAGAATTGATGGATACTTTTTCTTTCAATCTGCTCTTCTCTTTATTCCATCAGCAAATGTAATTCACTCTTTGACAAATGGAAATTGAATCGTCACAGGGGCTAATTCATTTGACGATGGGAGGAGAGCATGGTTTAACCAAAAGCCATGCCCAGAAGAAAAGGCAAATCCCTTTGTGTGTGCTGGGGAGAAGGGGCAGAGGGAGGTGTCTGGCCAGCACAAGGCCATGCTGAGAGTGGAGAGGCTGGGGAACACCTTTGGTCAGAGCAGCTTTGCACTGCAAGAAAGATAAGCCATGCCTTCAAACACTTGGTTCCTTAACCTGGGGACAAATTGAAATCACAGACTCCATAAATCTTCGATGTGGCTGCTGCTAATTATCTGTCTCCTATCAACAGAGTTTTGTTCATTCATCCATCTGAGAGCAGGACTCTGGTAATTACTGGTGGGTGAATCACACATGTGGCTGGGATAGGTGTTAAAAATCCTTCTGCCACATGGGAATCTGGCTCGGATGCTTGTCCAGTGGCAGCCCCTAGGCCTCCTAATGGCCCAGATCTCTTTATTTGGGGGATACAACCTGGGTTTTCTCCTTCATAATTGCCTGTCTGTCCCCACAACCAGCACCCTCTTTCTTAAAGGGAGCATTTTGTCTGAAACCAGGGGCAGCAGTGTCTTGTGTGATGAATTACTTTGTCCCTGGGTCTATGAGAGCTTTTCCCCCATGGAGCAAAGAAGCACAAAGTCATTAACTTAAATGATTCCAAAAAAGAGAAGAACTTAGGAACTTAATGCTCAAAAATAACTTTAATAAACCTAATTTGTCTGTGATTTAATTGGTTGAGTTTTGATGTCAGCATTTGTACAATATGTACCCACCATTTAAATAATCAAGAGGAGCCCATATATGCTAGATACACTGATATAGGTTAGTTTACAGAAGTGCAACTTGGCTTAGATTTTATGTTTTGGAAACTAGATAATTTTGATTCTAAAAATATTTTCTAGAAAGCTAATGCTGCTTAGGAACTCAATGAGTGCAGGAATTTACCATTTGCCCAGGCACCCTGCTGGCACTTTGGCTTGTAGGACAGAGTATTGCTTAGCATCTCCGAGGTTTATTTTCTGTCTCTCTGACACATCTTGTCTTTTTTTAGCCTGTATTTTCATTTTCCCGGGGTGGAGAAGCAAGACACTTACATCTCTTTCTTCTGGCAGAGAGCAACAAGGCCACTGCAGAACTTCAGGAGACATTTTTCCTTCAGTTAGGAAAGAAGTCATGGACTTCTGCTGTTGCCTTAAATACCTGTCTGTGTCTCTGTGTCTCTATGTGTGTGGTGTTTAAATGTTATGTGTGAAGAATATCTGACTTGCTCAAATCTACTGAATCCAAAGCAAAGGACATTTGATCATGGATTATTGCATTGCATTAGACCATTTAGCTCTGAAAGAGCTGTGGTCACTGGGATTTTAGGAGTGCACTCAGGTTTATGTATCCAAGGCAAGACGTTTGCCTGAATGAGCAGGCTTTCAAACAGAAATTGTCACTGGTTTATGGTATTTGTAGGTTTACAAAGCAATCTCACTTCATTAAGCAAAGCCTCCCACAGTGTGTGTGTATTATGTATCTGTTGATCTGTGTTTTGTCAATTGAGGAGATTGATCTTAAACAGTCTCATTATTTTCCTCTTTTCCTTCCCCCCTTAGGAAGGAATGTAACTGACATCTATCCACAGTGGCCATGGTGTCATTGCTTCAGGAGTATTTTCTCTGGGGGTGGGCAGTGTAGGGATGGGGCACCCAGGGTCAGGTCTATGATTCTGCTCATGCACTGCATGCAATGCAGTTATTGTACAGGAAAAATAAAACAAGAAACATTTTCAGATTACCATTACACTTGAGTGTTTCTGTCTTTAATTATTCTAATTCTAATTGACGTTTTTAATTAGATTGGAAGCAAAACTCCATTGGATATAGTGAGTAAATGAAAAGTGATTGCATGTTGTGTATTTTTATTTAAACTTCTTAGAATTTTGCAAATCCTTGTGTTCACTCTGGTAAAGCCTGAGGAAGGAGAATCACAACTCTTAACCAGCATGCCATGTACTTGAAGCAATTGCATGTGTGCTGCTTCTGCTTCCATTGGATTTCCTTCTTCCTGCTGCTTGCAGGCTCCAGCTTTGCTCAAGGCTGTTGCTTCTCCTCAGTCAGTCTTAGGAGCTGTGAGTCCAGTGCATGTACCTGGCTGGCATGACACTTCCCTGGATGCATTTGGTCATGTGAAATAGAACCAACACTTGTCTGTTTTCTGGAAGTTTGTGGTCAATTTTAAAGTGTTTTGGAGAGGAAATGTAAATTATGTGGCTTCAAGTGAGCTCGAATTTAAAAAGTACTTGTCTCTGTTTCAGAGTAGAGGCTCAAATGAGAGGAGAGTAGCAAAAATAATACTGAAATGCACATTTTAAAAATTGACTGTCACTGTATTTCACCAGTCCTCAAGTTTTCTATCTAAAGAGGAAATTTTGAAGTATACTGATTTCTCTAAATATAAGTTTTCCTATACCTTTTGCACATCTGTATGACATTTGCAAAAGTTTCACTGGCTGAGGGTCCTTAAAGCAAAGTGTGAGGTTTTACAGAACCTCTGAGGTAGAATTTCTGGCCAGAAAGAAACATGATACATGTGATTTGAAAGTCCCAGGTTCAAATCTCTGCTCTGACAGACAAAGGAATTGGACTTCTACATCCCAAGGAGTAACCAACATATTATGCTGGCTGGTACTGGGGGTGATCTCTCACTCTCATTTGGAGCTGTCCTGCAGTGTGTAAATACTCACTGGGTGACAATCACCTGTCTCTGTGACCCACTGAGTATGGCACTCCCATGGCTTAACATGACATGATTTTGTATGGAATGGAAGAGCTCCAACAGAAGATCAGTGCCCCAGCTGAGAACAGCCAGTGTTCTGCTCGAGTTTTCAGATTTAGATATGTTTAAAGACCTGGACATTGTTCTCTTACATGCCAGGTAAGTGTCCTGTTTGCATGGTGGTGACTATTCTGGTGGGTATTGGATACATAAACTTTGTACTGGAGGAGTTGCATGGAACTACTAACACATCTCTTCAGGCTCAGTCAGCCTGAGCTCTTGGGCAGCTACTTCTTGCTTATGTTAATTTAACTTCACCCATATCTGTGCATGTGAGTGAAACTGATGTCAATACTGATGAATCTGATTTTTAAAGCCTGATCCTAGGAAAGCATCAGCACTGGGTTAAGACATTTATTGGTTTTAAACCTGATCAAATTAAAATAATTTGATCATTTGTATTTATGAATATGGAGAGAGCTTACAGGATTCTCTGTTCCCCTGAGGATAGGTTTGTACCACTTCACCTTTGAATTTTTCAATCGGGAATAATTCCGATATTTTAAAGTGTGCTTCCCTGATAGAAAATAGTACAGGGGTTAATTTTATTGTTCTTTTCTGTATCATCAGAAACAACTCATGCGGGTTTTCAATCTTGTGCTGGCTACTTGCTGGAAAAGCCTTTATTTAAAAGAAGCTGCTAGTGGCATGTTTTCCCAGAGCAGAGACAATTATCTGTTGCAATTTATCAGGAAATATGAGATGCAAAGTGACACCTAGCTGATATATTTGTATTCGGTTCTGAAAGTCACATTAAAAATCATGACTAATTGCCACTTCTCAATGACCTTGTAAGTGATCAGCTGCATCGCTGCATAATTATTGCAGAAGAGCAGTGTCCAACTATTTCTTTTGTCTTAGTTGCCTTTTGATCATCTCTTCAAATATGTGGACATTTCTGAACACTGTTAGATTAATAACCTTTCAGAGTAAAGGCCATTTTTAGAATGTACACATCCAATCTAATGCTTTGCCATTTTACAATTAGCATTAATGGCACCGAACTGCAGGGGTTCAGCAGCAGTACTGGCAGTGTGAGTGTTGGAATGTTGAAGCTGCCTTACCAAAACAGTAAAACTCTCAAAGAAAAGTCCCTTTAACTTCAGTGCCAGTTAGCTCAAACCTGGGACATAACTATTGGGAGTGCACTTAAATGGCTGTGCCTGGAGGTGCCTGTGCATGATGGCTTGGGCAGGATCACACGTTCTGTTCTCTTTGAGGGTTTGAGATACTGCCCATCGTTTCACTGTCTATGGTTTGAAGTTTCTTTTGACTCTTGCTTTGAGAAGTGTAGCTTAAACCTTTTATGCATGATGAAAGTATTATCTCTTTTTCTGCTTAATGGTAATTTTAAATTACTGACATGCTCCATGTAGCTGCCTTTTTTTTCCTTTCTTTATTTTTTTTTTAAACCAGAGCTGAATTTTAGAATATATTGTAGTCTATGAGGACAATCATAGAAAGTATCCTGACTCATTACCTGGCATATCTGAACCCCCCAAAAATGAAGGGGGGAACCCACACCATATTCTGCTATATATAGTCATTTATTATAACCACAGAATAAAATCAAGCACTAAATCCCCTTATGCCTGTAAATACCCTTACTGCACAAATGAAATGGTGAGAACTGTAAACGTTATTCATCATCATGCTGAACTGGGGAAGAGAAGAGAGTTTATAATAGCAACCTCATAGTGCTGTTACTTTGTAAGAATAGGACTGAATAATTCATGTTTTATCTTACTTAGTCTGCATCTCCCTCCCAAGGCATTCATGTTCCTGTTTCTGAGTCTGAAGAAGACTTCACAAAATAATTATTTACAGTATTAAATGATGCTGTCATGGGAAGTGAAGGGCTCGTGCTGGGAATTCCCCAGAGGCACAAAGAGAAGAAGGGTACCCTTGCCTTTAGAAAGGTTCTGACCTGAGCACAGAGAAGAGTGCCCCTCAATTTCACAGGCAGGGTCTTTGCACAATCCTGACATCCACCTAAACTCTGCAGCAGTCGATACAGAGAAATGCAATCTGCTACAAGGCATACTTTTAAAGTCTCAAAAAATAAGAAATGCAATATGCTGGGACATTCCCCAGTCAGCCATCAGTAACCATAAACTCCTGGTAATTCATGCTTATTTGTCTGTCTTTGGTGAAATGCAGCTTCACAGGCAGGTATGGATTGCAGCACAGCAGACATGCTGGGATTGCTCTGGGAGCTCTGTGGGATTTAAGCTTCCATGGCTGCCAAGGCAAATGATTATGAATGATACATTTTCCTTTTTAAAAACAGATGCAACTATAGATAGCTTCTTCCAAGTATAACAGAACTAAAGTCCCCCAAGGACACACTGTTCTATGTGTTCTTATAGCAAGTATATGTAATTTACTCTAAATGCATCCATAGAACCATAGAAACACTGGTAAAACTGGATAATTTCTTGGTAACTTCGACCTGGTACTTTTTATCTCTTAGTACATGATGTTTATCATTCAAGTGACTTAATGTTAATTGTTAGAAAATGACGCTTGACAACGAATGCCAAAAAAATTATTAGTGCTATGTCTTTCATCTTCCTCTTCTTGTTCTCCTTTATGATTTCTCCTCTTGCACTGTATGGCTGTTTCTGAGAGCTATCAGGTTTGCCATCAAATTTATGTTTACACTTGACTTTATGATGGATACATTCAGCTTTATGACTAATAAGCTCTTTAAGCCTAGCCTGCACTAGCCTAAGCTGCTTTGACTCTAAGGCATGGAGATGCTTTTTGTGAGGGGCTCTCCAATCCCACAGTTTGTGTCTTTAGAGCCTTAATTTTGTCAATTTTCTGTGTGGTTTTTTTCATCTATTCGAAAGGCAATTATCTGCCTTGTTCCAGGAGACTTTTGGAGCCTTCTGACAGGTGAAGGGAAGTATTTTGTTGTTACGATTTCAATCCTGGAATTTCAACATGTGATGATAAATATAATTAGAAATTATTAAATTAGTCTGCTCTGCTGGCCTCAAGGACACAGAGTAAAGGCCAGTATCAGGTAGGCAGGGGAACAGGCTTAGTGCTCGGGTTTGTGTGGTGGGATTTTTCAGCTTGTTTACTCACTAGAGAAAATCAGATGTATTTGTATATTCAGAGCTGGCTACTGCTTCATCCTGTTCACAGCTCTCTTATATAAGAGAAGAACAGTATTTTAACTGGAGGTGGTTCCACATGGCAACACCAAATGCATTTCTTAACTCTGCCCCAAACCTACCAAGAAACTGGTGGGAGGCTTGGTTTTTTTTCTTCCCCTTAGCTGTAGGGAAGTGTTAAAATTTGCATTACCTGTTAATACACACACCTACTTGCTTATGACTGATATTTTTATCAACACATAGTCTTGACATATTGCTAGGCACAAAATATACAAGTAAATGAAATTACTGCTTAATTTCCTGGCTTTTCCATAGGATTCAGATTAGTGTCCTTGTTTAATAAGAGATTTGTAACACCTTATGCATTATTAAGGCTAACTTGTATTCCAGCTTGATTTTTGGATAAGTTTATCATTGATACAGGTCTATTGCAGACTAAGCTGTTACACCAAAAGTTCAGGCCTACATCATTATTTAGGAATATGCCATCATCTTGCAGCACAGGCAAGCCCCCTGTAGCCTTTCATGGTCTCTTTGGAGAATTTTCCATGAATTTTCTAGACAATTCATAGTCTAGAATTGTCCAGATTGTCACAAAAACTTACTTCCTTTCTTCTTTTTCAGTCTTTTAATTAATTCTTTACTCTGTCTTAAAAAAAAAACCCCAAAGCAGCCAACCAACCAACCAAAAAACCTTTAAAAAGACTGAAAAATTTACTTGTAGCCTTGGAAACATTACAAGTCCGTTTTAGTTGACTGTGATGCTTTTCTTTCTTCTATACAGTCTCCCATTGCTGATTTTCTGAAGAATGCTGATTTCCAGTCCCAAAGGCTTTTGGAGACTGACTCTGAGTAATTATTACACAAAAGGCCGTGCACATGAGCAGTGCTACTCAACAAATGTTGAATTGTCAATAGCGTTGTCAACACTGTGTATGATTTTCTTTGCAGCCTCAGCTGGATAAGTTGTCAGGGTTCATGTCCTGTTGTGAAGGTGCTTTTCCATAGCTCCTCCTTCTAGGTGGATGGAAATGCCCTTGGTTTTAAGCCTTAAAATGTTTTAGGATCCCTTGAAATGCAGAGGATCATACAAAATTGTTCTAGATATTACTGGATGCTTGTAAGAGTTCAGGGACGTGTTGCATTTTGGAAGGCTGTCATTGTAGGAGCAGATTGTTCTTTCAGTCAATTTTATAATTTATCAATGATTCACAGCTCAGTTATAATTATTCCCAGTGCTAATTATGTGTCAGAATTACCCAAAACACTGTATCAGACATGGCTTGCATATGCTGTGTAATCGTGAAACGGGGCTTTCTCCAATGTAAATTTACTGAGGGCTCTATTCCACAAATCCATTGTTTTGAGGGCTCCTTTCTCACTCAAGCAGGCCCCAGGATTTCATGGAGACTAATTAATCAGGGTAAGGATGTCCATGACAAGCTTTTAAACTGGTTTTATAGCTTTACTCTGTGCAGAAAAGCTTGAAAATACTTTGCAATCCTTCAGTAATTACTGTGGCCAAACTATATCTTCGCTGATTTATAGATTTATAGTCCATGAAAATTTATCCTGTCTCATGTAAAAATGTTTTAAGATGTTTTATTTTTTTCTTCCCAGCTTCTGGAAAAAACGAACAATATGTTTGAGGAATCTGATTCTGCAGCTACAAAAAGTCCTTTGCATTTAGCTGTAAGTATGAGATGTGTAAAGTGTTTGATCAGTATCTCCTAGTGTAATTCTTTAATCTCTGTGTTTGAAGCAAGTTTAACTGTAGGTTTGTTTTGAAAAAGGTGAGAAGGGATGTAGGCCTAGATATAACAAAGACAGGTTCTGGGCTGGAATCATTAATTAAGTTTTTGGCAGTTGAAGCTCTTGGTTCTTACTGACTCTAGCACTTGGGTAAGAAGATGACAGACACTGAAGTGAAATTAAATAGAAATTCATAGTTGTATGTAGAACTAGTTTATAAATATGGGGCCAGAGCTCGAGCCTATGGCTTTGATCATGGAATGAGATTCTCTGATGTTCTGGTGGAGAGGTGCAGTGCAAAAAAACTGTTTGGTACACAGCAGGGTGTGGGAAAGTGCTTTTAAGCACCATCAGTGCTCTGTGAGAATGCTATGGAGGCTGGTGTATCACAATAGGATCCAGCACATGTGGTCTCAGAGACAACAACAGCTCCCCTGTCCCAAGAGATCAAGATTCATGATTTCTCTTCCCAGATTTTTTGTGAAGCATCACAGAATAGCTGAGGTTGACATGGACCCCCTGGAGATCAAGTCCCACCTCTGTGGTAGAAACAGAATCAGCTAGAGCAGATTTTTTCAGGACTGTGCCCCATCACATTTTGAATATCTGCAGGCATGGAGAGTTCACAGCTTGAACTTTAATAATACTAATTACACATTTGTGTGTAAATAAAAAGGATGCTCTCTGTGAGTCTGACAGTGAGGAGAGGAGGACAGGCCCTACAAAGCTGAACAAAACGTTTCCAATTTCTGGCACTGTCCATTGGGTTTTTGCAATGCCACCTGTGTTTGTGCTGCTGGCCCCAGTGTGGCTGTAGGTCTGGAAGTGCAGCTACTTGTCCTCTGTAGTTGTTCTAGCAAATGGCAGGAATTCTCCATGAAGCATCAGCTATAAACAGCAGGTCAGGTTTGTGTTTATATTTGCACAAAAATCTGGTTTGAGAATCGCTTGAGTTGGAGACCAGCACATGTGCTGAATTCAGCACCAGTTAGGTGATAATCCATGGATCTCTCTAGTGAATCTAGGTTTTGAAGCAAACGTTTCCCTGTCAGATACCGTAGCATGTGAAAACTGAATTGATGATTGACCTGTGCTGGATTGGCAAATTATTGCCTGAAATTTCCTAACTTTGGGTTGTACTAGAAGGTTACAGCAAATCAAGAATCGTAATTTCTTTTCCTAAACACTAGGACTTTTTAAATTTCTTGGGTATAGCATAATTTGGAAAAATCCTTTCAGGTTGAAGAGAAAGTCGTAAGGAATCAAGAAAACTGTGATTTCTGTTGTCTTTAGGAGACACTGACAGGGATGGATTTTATTCACAATTATGGGAAGGGCCTTTGAAAGACAGGAGTTGCATTCTTTACATGACACATTTCATACTTCTAGGCCTATAATGGTCATCATCAAGCTCTGGAGGTACTTCTCCAATCTCTGGTGGATCTGGATATTAAGGATGAGAAGGGACGCACTGCTCTGGACTTGGCTGCATTTAAAGGACACGCAGAGTGTGTGGAAGCTCTCATCAGCCAGGGTGCTTCTGTCACCGTAAAGGACAATGTCACCAAAAGGACCCCCCTCCATGCCTCAGGTGAGTGTGATCTTATGCTACCCTTGTGGTATAAACCCTACCCTGAAGCAGGTACCTTTACTTACCTACTGCTGCTATTCACATTTCTTCTAAAGGGAAGAACATTCTCACATGTGCTGAGGAGTGACACTTGTTTGCTGATGTCATACATTTAAACCCTTTTTCTTCTGTTTCATTCATCATTTTTCCTCTATCCCTGTGGTTCAGTCCTCCCTCACACAGAATCCCATATTTTTCCACGCCACTACTGCTCTGCCCTTACCTGCTTGCCTCTGCCTTACCTCTCTGTTACCACCCACTCTTCAGGAGGTGTGATGTTTCCCTCATGACACTTTCTCTTGCTGGTTCTTGAGCCAAATAATCAGGGGAGGAGGGAACACTTGCCTCACTGCTTCTCCTTTGGAAGAAAGGTTGAAAAATAGATGTGGGCTCTGATTGGCAATGAAATTATTCTGGTGTTCAAGACTTGAAACCATTTGCAGTGGCAACACCACAGAAATTCACCCCCCTCTTTCAGGCCTCCTCATCCTCCTTTGCCAGCCTGCGAACTTGCACTTGCTGGCAGCCTGCTCCATTCCTCATGTGTGGGGTGTTAATTATGTAACATGCAAAATTAGCTGGGAAATGTAGACTTTGTCATTCATTTGAAGGTTATTATTTGACATGTACCTGTCAGGTAAATATGCAGAGGTGCCAAAGGGATCGTGTCTCCTCTGCTGCTCCAGCAGGGGCTCCGTACAGGATAGCAGTGGCCTCTAGTGGGAAGGAAAATTAATACTACATGGATAATTAATTCAGGACCAGACTTAATTGTCTTTCTGCTTCTCTTTTAATCTTGCTTAGATTGAAATGCATTTATATTCTGTAGTATCAGTTTATTCTCTGTGTGTGATCATGTAAGTGCAACCTAGAAACATGAGGTCAAATAGACTTATCAATTTTGTCTGCAGTACTGAGGGAGATGCTCGTAATAGATCCACACTGCATACTAAAAATGCCTTATCTTCTTGAATTTTGCATCAGAACTGAGCACATCTCTCCCCACGATAAATACTGATGGTTAAATGAATTGAAATCAATATTAGTGCAGCCACAAAACTGAGCTGTGTTGGTCAAGAGCTTTCCCTCTAGTTACTTCAAATACATCTGGGGATCTGATGTAAACAAGATGTAACTTCGTCTGGTACGTCATCACTATAGCAAAGATTTGCATTTATTTAAAAATGTGGTTATAGTGATATAAGTTTCTAGTTGTCACAACTGAACTGTAAAGGTTCTTCAGTACTGAGAAAAGTGAATGGTAACAAAGCCATATTTTTGCTAGCAGCTCTGACTTAAAACATGAATCTGTTGAGTAAATTGAGTAAATTTGTCGAATAGAAGATGTTATTTTAATACACACCTTTCTTACCTTCATATAAATTAAGATTGTTTCACCCCCACTATTTTAATTTGTTTTTTAATAACCTCCATCACTGTAGTATTGAGTGCCTCCATGTGAAACCAGTAGGAAGATTCATTGCAGACTTTTCTGGTCCATGTGCTTTTTGCTTCTCAGATTAAAAAATACTCCCAGGCATACAAATAAACTGTTCTTTAAATCTGCAGTGAAGCAAAATAAGTCAGATATGTATTAAAAACAAACAAACAAAAAACCACATATACAAAAAGCCCAACCAAGAAAAAAGGCAAAAGAATCCTACACTCAGGAATGAGAACACAAAAGGGAATGTGTACCTTGAGAAGAAGGGAAAGTAATGCTAAGTCAGGTTGAGTATTTGAACTCCTTAGTGAAGGCAATTCACAACTGTGACAAGTTTGAAAGCTTTCAAATGTGAGTTAAGTGCGCTTTGGGTAAATATCCATTGACACAACGTTTAGAACCTTCTACTCAAGAGCTCTGCAGAGTTCTGTGGAAATTATCTCTGGAGTAAAATTACCAGCACCTACTCTAGAAAGGCCCCTGCGATGTGCTGATTTCCATGATGCCGTTCCATAAGGAAGTGCTTTGCTGAGGAGTGTTTTAGCAAGGCCTGGTGCCACCTGCTGGGAACTCGGCCTGGAGCTGCCGCACATTCGGAGTCTTTGTGCTGCCAAGCGTGGCAGGGCAAGTGGTGGATTTTGAGAAATCAAACAGAATTCTGCACGAATTAATCCCTTGAGTGCCAGCGTGCATTTGCACACACAAAAGTGAGCACTTGCCCATGCAGCACTGTGCACTGCGAAGAAACAAGAAGGCGCCTGTGCCCATCTCCTTACACTTGTCTGCCCTCATTCCTTCCAATTACACTGGCACAATTGCTGAACACAGAGCTCAGGAGGCCTCAAGTGATGGTTTGGATACAGGATTCTGCAGATTTGTGTCAGTAAATGGATTTGTGACTTGAGTACAGAACTCACCTAATGAAGTGTTTCTTCTTTCTGTCTGCCCTCATGAGGGAATAGACTTCCTCTGACCTCATAACATGGAGAATTTCCTTTGCCTAAATTATATGTTCCCTGTGTAATTTTATTACCACCAGCCTCTCCTCTGGCTGGCCTGGGGAATCCATTGCAAATGTTCCCCTAGCGTTAGTGTTGTAGGTCTGTTGGCAAAACTAACATTCCCTGCAGGGTCTGTAATGCTTAGCAATCACTGGGTCAGTTCCTAGGAGTTTCTGGGAGTATCTGTTCTAAAACTTGTTTACCAAAACAATTTTCATACATTTTTAATACATCTTTGTGAACAAGTTTTGATTTCTCTTCCTCCTGCTGGGAGACAGAACAGACTTTTCCCCCCTCCCTCACAAGCCAGTGAATCATCAGCCCTGCAGAAATGTTTACATGTTGTGTATATGTCATTACTTAGTGGTAAATAACTAAAAATGCCTTTTATTTTTCTGGGTAAAGCAACTAAGATTATTTTTGGATGAGTAATTTAAATGTGATGATGTGCACTGGCTTCTCTGCCAGTATGATGTGACATAGGTGGTGTCCAAGGGTTTTGCCTCAGCCCACAGGGTGTAGGCAGTGTGAATGCATGACTTGCTGTAATAAGAACACAACCTATATCTACTGAGCACAGGAATTGTTTTTCAAAGAAGAAAATATTTGTCTCTTCATCCCATGAAAGTCTGAAGCCTTAAAGCCAGCTGAAGCACAGATGGAGTTCAGTGTCAGGCCCTAGAGAACGTAGTAACTCAGAGCTGTTTCCTAGCAGCAATGGGTTACATAAAAAAACCCCTGTCAAACCTCAAAAATACACCCCCCACCCACCCCAGCAAAAAACAAACCAAAACCCCAAACACCACCAAACCAAATGTTTTTGATAAGTATTATTTGTTACAAAATGGATAAACTCAAAGGGAATTTTAGTCTCTGATGTTATGTGCTTTTATGAGTATGACATTTGTATCATTGGTCCTTCTTTGCAATTTTTTTTTTCATAGCAGCACTGAAGTACTTACTTGTACAGTGCACATAAAATTAAGGAGCCTTGACAATGTACTTCCTATTGTGTTCCAACCCTGAGCACAGACAGCCTTGTCTGCCTGCTCAGTCTGGGGGATTTTGAAATGATGTCTGCTTTAGTAGAAATCTTCTCAGTAGTGAAAATCACAATTTCTGTTTTACTCATTTGGGATTTTTGTATCTAAGAGAACTAACCCTCATCTTGCTGAGGTCAGGGAAAAAACAGCTCGCCATTTCACTGGCACAAGTTAAATGAAAATTGAGGGAATATTGGTCTCTTATATGGTGGAGTATTTTCCTTGTTTATAAGGACATTTCGTATCCATAAGTATTCCAGTGGAGAAATATCTGAAATTAAACATAGTTTTTTTCCTTTATAGTCATTAATGGCCATACACCTTGTTTAAGGTTGTTGCTGGAAGTTGCAGACAACCCTGATGTGACAGACGCCAAAGGACAGTAAGTTTTCTTTGTGGGTTTTTTTTTTTCAGCTCTGTAAATCAAACAGCATCTCATATTTCTCACAAAAAAGTACTTATTTGAAATACTGTATTTCCTGCACTTCTCATAGAAATTGGCAGAGATTACAAAGTACACATTCAGTTGATGTAAGCCACGTAGAAAGGACTAATCATTAATCTTAGCCTCTGCTTCATACTTTAAACAATTTTTTATAGATGTTGAGGGCCAGATTCAATAAAAAATGAACAATCTCCTGAGATGTTTCTATAAAGTCTTTTTCTTTCTAAAATGTTGCTATTCCAGGATTTATTTGGTACATTAGACTGGTGCAGTAGGACACAGTGTTTATTTGAGGTGACACATGCATCTGAGATGTTCCTACAAAAACTTTACGGCTTGTTAAATGGCAGTTATAAAGGGAGGATAAGATATATTTTTTAAGTGAAAATGTGAATGGTTTAAGGAACTCATTTGGGGTGTCTGGAACATATAATGTACATAAAATATCTGCACATATAATTTTAAATGGTATTAGTCTTGCCTAAAGATAGACGGAGAATAGATCTCTTTCAGAAAAAAATGAAAGATATGTCAGTCCAAATTTTAGCTTGAATATTTTCCTCGTGTCCCTTCATCCCCTTTAAGCAACTGTGCAGCATTTGCAAGAAATGCTTTGGGTCATTGTCATCTTGGTATATAGCAGGGACATGCATTCACAAGACTTGGTACTGTGAAACTTGTGTGTCACTGGAGGTGACAGTAATTGTAGGTTATTAAGAGAACAGATTCTCTTGAATGATGTTGCTCTGTAAACTGCTTACAAGTGGGTTTGTTACTATTTTAGTCCCGGCAGTTGGTTGTTAAACATCTTCATAATTTCATACAAAAGGTCTTCACTCAGGTGTCATATATGAGTGTGGTGAAAAAAACCAGGTTCATGTGTAGGAGTGGCAAGAACTGCAGGGCTGCCTGATTTCTCTCTGTGTAAGTTGGCAGGGACAAGCAGTGTGTCATTTTATAGCTATGACTGCTCTCGTTTTGTTTTTATTTCTAGAACTCCACTAATGCTTGCAGTGGCATATGGGCACATTGATGCTGTTTCTTTATTACTTGAAAAAGAAGCATCTGTAGATGCAGCTGATCTCCTGGGATGCACAGCTTTACATCGAGGGGTGACTTAATTTTTATAATCCTTTATTATTTGTTTTACTGTGACCACAACTCACTTATAAGTACAGGGATATTTAAATCTAGAGAACACTGTAAATGATTGGAAATATGACCAAGCATAATCAATGAGATACAAAGCAAGACAGATCTGCTCTCAGTAATGTTTTGCTTTTATTTCACATTCGTGTTAACTAATTAGCCAAAATAATGATTAGACGACTTCTTTTTTTTTTTTTTTTGGCTCTAGACACTTTATAATAGCAATCCTTATTCTTGTAACCGAGCAGCTTAATAATTCTGAAAATAATTTCTTTAAAAGAACTGGCCATTAGTTACTTTCATTTTTCTTGGAATGGTGCAAGTAAGTCCTGTAAGTTTTTTCTAGAGGCAGTGAAACTTGAGGCAGATCTAATCATTTTTAGTCCAGCTTGACTAAGTTAGACTTTCCTAGCTAAGTTGAGCTTCTTACCCAATGTGGACCTGATGCAAGGGATGATATCTACACAGAACTTTATGATAACTGCAGCGAGCAGTTCAGCAAGTGAGCAAAGGGACTTTCATCTCTGCCTGCTGAATCCCATCCCAGACCATTCCATGTTCACAGGCATCAATCACATTCCACATTTCCAGAGGAAGAATCTGTGTTATGTCAACTTCTTTACTCATTTCTCTGTTATCAGATCATGACTGGGCATGAAGAATGCGTTCAGATGCTGTTAGAGAAAGAGGTCTCTATTTTGTGTAGAGATGCCAGAGGCAGGACACCTCTGCACTTTGCAGCAGCTCGGGGTCATGCCACGTGGCTGAGCGAGTTACTGCAGGTGGCACTTGCCGAGGAGGACTGCAGCCTGAAGGACAACCAGGGCTACACGCCCCTGCACTGGGCTTCTTACAACGGTAAGGCTCTGCCGGCTCAGCGGTGGCCTCAGTGTATTGGTTTGAAAACAAACCAGTGGAAGGTCACAAGTCAAGATTGAAATTAATAGAAAAAAATTAAAACCAAGCAAAATAAGATAAGGAAAAAGCACAGACAAAGTTAGATACAACCTGATACCCTATTAGTGTGGTGGCAGCAGTCCAACTGAAGTGATCCAGTTGAAGCAATGAGCCGATGGAAGGTCCAGTCTCCAGCTGGAAGTCCATGGTGGCTCTTGTCCTCTGGTTACCCAGAACACATGGCTAAGGTTATGCAGTTCAAAGGGCAGCTTATATCCAGGTGGGAATGCCCGGCTCCCCCCTCCTGGGTGGAGCATTTCACAATAGGATGAGAGAAGTCCATGAGTCATTGCGTGGTTTCTTGATGCCCCATCCTCTGTTATCAGGGGTGGGTCGTTAGCAGGTGATAACAGCTAATGGCCCACAGCTGGTGGTAATAGAATACTTAAATACATCTATTTTTAACCTAGGACACTCAGCTGTGGGGAAAGGTGGTAACAAAGCAGCAGAACACTTGGAGGAGCTTGAACCGAAGAGACAAATTATCTGTGTTTGCTGTCTGTGGTTAGCATTTGCTATGTGCACCCTTCAGTTCAGGGGACAGGGAAATTCCTGCGATGCCTCCCAGGGGCTTTGCAGCTCGTTTACCCCAAGTCACAAGAAGCCAGGATGAAATTCTGCTTTTATTCATGTTCATGATGAAATTGATTTCTGTGCAACCAGGAATGCTCCTTTGAGTGTCACCTTATTGATGCAAGAGACCATGTGAATAGATGGATATTCTGAACTGATTATCCTAAACTGGATAGTCTGAACTTGTTACTTAATATGAGGATAAAGCTTTTCAATATTGACATTTAAGCTTTGGATGTAATGCAACATACATGACATCACATTAAAAAGAGCCTTTTTTCCTTTCCTTTTTTTTTTTTTTCAGTAAATGCTAATATTAGCCCAGATCTATCTTGCTGCTGCCGTAAAATAAAAAAATCCACTGGTTTATCACATAAGAGCTTATATACACATTATGTTCAGCTTTGAACTTAAAGTGTTAAATTCCAACCCGTGTAAGCCTAATATGAATTCAGTGAACTACCTCCTTTGTGCAACACTGTGAAATATCTGCTCTCTCACAGGTCATGAGAACTGCATAGAGGTACTATTGGAACAAAAACTTTTCCACAAGTTCTATGGTAATAGCTTCTCTCCATTGCACTGTGCCGTGTAAGTAGAAATCTCCAGTAACAAATGCATGTTGCTTTAGGATATGTCTGCAACAAGTAGCAGTATGAGAATAAAGTGAGCCTTTTTGGAAATTATTTGCATGAGCAAATGATTTTAAAGCTGATCACTTGAAATAAAATTCTTTGTGGCTGAAACATATTATTTTAAATCAGAATTTCTAGTGATGACTTTGAAAAAAAAGTCAATATATTATTTTAAACGAATACGCAATTGTTAAGACAATTAAAATGTATGCAATTTAAACATGCATGCAAATTTAAAATGAAAATAACTTCTAATCCAGTGTAGAAGTGTGTAAGCTATACTGTGTGTCCAATACTGTTAATAAATATTGTTCATTTTCATGATGAAATAGACAAATTAGCAATAACCAGAAAGAGTATTAATTGAACACATCCATCGAATCAAAGTGCTCAGTGTGTGAGTTGGAAGAGATGTGGGTTTCAGTACCTTAAGCATTAGAATAAATCTCTCTACACATAAGTGTCTATGACTGAGTGCTTTCCAGGCCCAGGTGTATTTGACATACAGAGTCAGGATTTTAAGATATTAAGGTTTTAATCTTAGCTTTGTTCTGGACTTTGAAATTACCTTTGTGAATAGTGAATTAAGGATCAGCTTTGCATTAGAGATTGAAATCCATCGTAGCAGATGCCATTTGGTTAAACAGAGAGATGATGAATACGTAGAACTGTGACTGAAAACATTAAGACAAAGGCATGCAACTTAGAAATAACCACTAAGAAATATTAATGGGAAGTCAAGTAAACTAATATTGGAAAGTGGAAAAATATGTAGACATGACCTTTTCAAAAAAGTATTTTCTTTGGCAGAATCAATGATCATGAAAACTGTGCATCACTACTCATTGGAGCCATCGATGCCAGCATTGTCAATTGTGAAGATGACAAAGGAAGGTAATAGTTCCTTGAACAAATTGCATTTCATTACTCCATTTAGTATTTTTCATAGTTCTTTCTGAACCTCTAGCACTAACCCTTATCTGTTATAGTTGAGCTAAGACTTGCCATGCTGACTCTTTCAGCCAGCAGTTTACACTGCAGCACAGTTAAATGGTGCCTCACTTGAAGCAAGAATATCATGAAGTATTCAGAGTACATATGAAAAAAAATATAAAAGAAATAGTACTTTGTTTGTTTGGAACAGCTATGGCTATAGGCTGTTTCTCTGCACCTATTTTCTTTGTTAAATGTTTAAACACATTTATCTTTGCTAAATGGAGTGACACTATGTACATACAGAAAAGTATTTCATTAATAGTTTTCATGTTATGTTGGCATTCTCAGGACACACAACTGAAAATATCCATGCAGCAAAATAACACTGTTACAGCAGGAGATGGGCATTCAGCCAAATCCTTCATTTGTCACACTGAGAATCTCCTCATTACGTGTATATATATATATATAAAATTAAAATTGCTGAAATACTAAAAACTGAACACTCATTGTTTCTGTTGATTAAAACAAATTTAATACCTTTAGTAACAGTGATTACTTAATTCTGTGAGGGTAAGAGCACCTCACCTTTGCTGATAAGCAAAACTGAAGCAGCACTGAGCTGGGCTGTGTACCAATAATCTTTCATCTCTAGCAGTCACCCTTCAGACCCAAAAGGCCAAAGAGCCACAGCTAATGATTTCAGTGTCTATGCCTTGTAGAAACTGATAACCTTCAATGTGGATTGAATTTCTTTTGCCTTTTATAATACTGCAGTTGCAGTGGCTTGTTGCTGCAGTGTGTTTGACTACAACTCAAAATATTTTAGTTTTTTAAAATAATAGATCTGTTCTTTTCTGATAGTTCTTCCCAACTGAGGCTTGCTAAAAAAACCATAAAATAAGATTACTAAGAATGAGGGATTGTACTGCTTTTCATGTCACACAGTATGCTCTGTTAATATAAACAGGTTGCTAATACAAGATTCTCCACAGTATCCTATCTCCGTACTATCATATCCACCTTTGGAGGCTGGAAATATCATTGAATTTACTTCAGCTGCTGCTACTACAACATTCCTATGGCGATAACTTGAATTTCTGATAGGAATGATGCCATGATGTTTTTTTGCTTTTTATATATACACCCCCTCTATATACTCTTTTGTATAACTTTTATGTATTCTTAAGGGCCTTTTAGCCCACATACTTCTAATTGTTCAGGTTTGATAACCA
>VZRV01008204.1:504366-515746 GCA_013398115.1 Falcunculus frontatus
CATTTTGGTGTGCATTTGGATGTGCATTCCAGCGTGCTCCACCTGGACAGAGTGCACCAAGGATCCTTCAAATAAATACCAAGTTAAAATCCCTTTTTCCCTTCTAACCGTGTTTGGCTCTTAATTTTAAGACCGAGAAAAGGCATCAGGAAGAAGAATAAAACGCACTTGGAGGTTTTTGGGGAGGTGGGAATATTGTCCTTCTTTTAGCAAAAGCTGTGTGGGTGTTGCTCCCCCAGGACGCCCCTGCACGCCGCAGCCTTCGCTGACCACGTGGAGTGTCTGCAGCTGCTGCTGAGCCACAGCGCGCAGGTGAACGCCGCGGACCACGCGGGCAGAACGCCGCTCATGATGGCAGCTCACAGCGGGCACGTGGGCGCCGTCGGTGAGTGCAGCCCTGCCTCTGTCCCCCTGCTCCTGCGGTGACTGCCCCACTGGGGTCATCGCTGCTATCCTGGGAAAACGGAGGAAGGAAAAGAAATTATGTGGGTGATCTCCTTCTGTAAGAAGATAGCTTTTCATCCGTTGAAAAATACTGCTGCTTCTTCTCTGCAGTCTTGGTGAATGTTTGCAATAAGAAATTTGAGTCTTATTTCCTCCTAAGAGCATGCTGGTAAAGAGCACGAGGGGAGTAGTAATTCTGTTCTGCTGTTTACTTCCTCGATTTTGTGGAGCACTAAATCTGTATATGTGAAAAAGATTGTGTAACCTTTTTCTGTCCTGTCTTATAGGAAGTCCCATTATTGAAATGGCAGCTATCAGCAGCTGCTTTTTCCAGCCTAGACTATGTGCTACTGCCATACAGAATTGGGGACCTACAGGCTTTGCAGAATTCCCTTTCCTCTAGCTTCAACAGCACAGGCTGCATCCCAAGTTCTTTATATCCCCTTAGGCCTCTCAAAGCAGGATTCACAGTTGTTCTCAGGCAGAGGTGATTTGGGCAAAATTTGCTGATCTGCAAATAGGGAAGTTCATAAATTAACTAAGATCAATACATGTTTGACAGTTTGGGGCACCACAAACAAGCTGTTAGCTCTGCATTTGCTTGCTGACTAACTGCACAGGATTAGTCTGTTCTCATTCACTAATTTCATGATTATAAGGCTTACATCATATAAATCCTTAATTGATTAGCATGTATACACATGTATATTGAAATAGTATTTTTTCCTCTCTTTTTACGTTCCTCTGCCCTTTGGGTTTGTTCATTGATTTCTACTCTATACCTCAGACTTTTTGGTGAACATTGCCAAGGCTGACCTGACATTGAAAGATAAGGAGTTGAATACATCTTTGCACTTGGCTAGCAGTAAAGTAAGTTGAAAATCTCCCTATGCTTTTATTCTCATCAGTCTGTATGAATGTATGTGTGTGTTTATGCTCCCAAGTTTTTTTCCTGCAATGGAAATGTGGTGGTCAAAGTTGTGGTGAGGAAGGGGAAATTGTTCCAAGCTTTTTCTCTAGTCCATTTTAAACTACTGTACACTGAGAAATAGGGATGGCTCTTATGACAGCTGGAATGTAAGTAAGTTACACTAAGAGAAGTAAAGGAAACCCTTAAGGTTTTACCAGATAATCTCACTGTAAAACAGCTTAACAGGTTCAGTAACAAAGAAAAATAAAAGTATTTTTTATTATTCTCCAATTTCCATGGAAGGAGCCCAAAATTTTTCCTTAACAAAGCAGGAGTAAGACCAGAGGTATTGATTAGATGGGTGATGGTGTCTCTTCCTACCCCTTCTTCCTCTTAATTCCTTAATTTCTATTGCTATTCCTGCAAGAAAAAATGCCCACAGGATTCGCTCTCCTGGGCCTTTTCTTTTGCTTCTACCCACAGATTGGATTCCAGTGGGATCATATTACTCCAGTTTCTGCAGACACATGAGCCTTGCTGAATTCTCAAGGTCCTTCAGGCAGCTGTTCACCTGCCAGGACTGTAGGCTCAGCATCTGCAACTTGCTGTGCTGAAACAGGATCAGAAATAAGGCCCGGATCTGTATTATTCCCAAAGTTCCATAGTTAGAGCCCTCTCACAATGAAGGGGTTTTGTAGTAGCTCATTAATAATACAGAAAGGCATTTAAAGACCCAGAAAGTATGGTGTTTGTTTCTGAGATGAAACCATTCTCTGCTACTGTGTAGTTCTGATAAATCATCCACTGAACGCTCTCTCAAGAGAAAATGCAGCATTCTCTGAAAGCTGAGGAAGTGAATTCATATTTAATGAATGCAGGGTTGAAAGACAGGTGAATGTCTACATTTCTAAATGTGCTAAAACGTCCCAGCAGTGGTGGCTCACAAATGGCATTTTAAGGCTCCCATAGTTTGCATTCTACACAGTCTTACTGAGCAGTGTGTTTTGTATTTCAATTTATTAAATTTCACTTTTATTATGTAACATTTCTTTTGCCTCAGTTTCAGACTCCTCAGCAAATTAACACTACTGGTTTTTTTCCCCAACTACAGGGTCATGAAAAATGTGCCTTGTTAATACTTGACAAGATACAAGAACAGAGCCTTATTAATGCAAAAAATAATGCATTGCAGACGTAAGTATGGCCTGATCCTCTCCAGTTCAGTTGATTTACCAGAATATTCCAGTTTAGCATTTCAAATTCATGTCTCAGATTATTTCATAGAACAGTAAAGTTAATTTCTGATTTTTTTGAATGCTTTCTCTTGAAAAAGACCCAAATTGTATTGTGTTCTCAGTTTTAATTTTGATTCTGTTGATGCCATTTCTATGCATGATTTGGTGGAAAAATGATATGAGGTCACTGATTTGAAGACTATATCAATATGTCTATTAATCATGTGAATATATAAGTATACAGCTGGCATTTTCTAGCTTTTTGAGCTTCTACTTAAATTTAAATAATTTTTTTAGACAGACTTAGACTTAAGGTGGTACACATAGTTCTCAGAAGGTTTTTTAGGTGATATTTTATGTGCAACTCCTGTACATAGCATACATTATCAGCTGGAACTGTTTGTTGGCATGGGGGAATCCCACCATAGGAGATTCAACCATGAGTTCAGGTGGCAGATCACCTACAGCTTGCAGAAGAATTCATTCCAGCTTAGCCCTGTTTTCCCCTCTTCCAATATGAAAATGCTTTTCCTGTCCTGCTAGCTGTCCCCAAACAGGAACATTGGGTGTTGGGCCAGGAAAGGAGCAAACCAATGGTTATTTTTAATTTCCAGCTGCTCTGCAATAACAGAGATTAGCAATTGAGTATTCAAGGATGAAAAGGCAATACGATGATATTGAACAATCCGTAGCAGCCAGAATTAAGGACAGAACACAGACATTTCTTCAGTCTTGGGCTCATTTTCCTTTTAAATATCAATTGTGTGCTGCAACCAGTGCAAAAATGAGAACTTTTAAAAGAAAGTCCTTAGGCTAGAAAGTATTAAGTATTTGTATACTTGCACATCTATTTTATAGACTATCATTTCAAAGGCTACAATAATATGTAGTGTCTACAATATAATTCTAATGATCCAAGGAAGGAAAACATTCTCTTTCAGATGCTGGGTATGCTTTAAGCATTGCCTGACTTTGTTTAGAAAATCTGTTGTAAACTGAACTTGAATTTAGTTGTTATGTTTTTGTAGACCTCTTCATATTGCTGCACGAAATGGCCTAAAGATGGTGGTTGAAGAGCTGCTGGCCAAAGGGGCCTGTGTCCTGGCAGTGGATGAAAATGGTAAGTAAATGATACTCTTTGACAGTCTTCAGTAGGACCCAACAGGTAATTTTACAACAAACCGAAGCAATAGACTTAAAAGGTGATGATAGCCTTCATTGATGCTTTTATCCTTCCAAGAGCAGACACTGAGTTGTGTGAGTACCTATTTAAAAAATAAAAAAGATACTATTCATTTTTCTTTAGTATAAAAATCTATTCTAAACATCACAGTGGTCCCTTTTACTGTTCATTTTGCATGTACTGTCAACAGCTAGTCTTTTTTAATGCCTGAGTGCAGTGGTAACTTGAATTTCCTAAACATGCAAGTGGCACCGGATAATTCTGACACCTTGCAGAAGAATTAAGGATTTTGCATTCAATCAGCGCATGTTTTAATGGGTAGGAAGAAAACCATCAACATATGTTTGAGTGTGTCCCAGCTCATTCTGAGATCAAACCTTGTGCTTGCCAATTATCTGACCTAATCCAAGATGCAATTAAATTACTGCTGCCTCATAAAATACATAATTAGTTACTAAATAAAATAATTTTGCTTCACACTTCAATTAAGTCCTTCACTAAAAATTACAAAGAACCATACAGGGATGTGATTCTGCAATTTAGTTTAAAAAAATATCTTCCCGAAATAAGTTGGTCTTTCTTACAATACTAACTTCATGGCATTAATGTAACAATTTGGTACCTCTGTGTTTCCATATCTGTAAAGTAATGATAATACTACTCACCCATCATTGCAAGACATCTGAGATCTATGGATGAAAAGAACTGAGTGGTATTTACTATAAAACAAATGCTACCTAGCTATACTTACATGAATGAGTTCCATGGAAGTCATCTGACCCTAACCTCATTTTAGAGATAGGGGACAGAAAAATGAACCAGACTGGCTTCTAACCACAGATTTTGTCCTTAAAATAGTACATACAGGTCTAGCTAATCTGTATGTAACAAATGAAAATTAAGTTTAAATTTTATACACATTTAGTGTTTCTAGGAACAGCTTGCACAGTTTAAAAGAGAGACGTTCGAGTAGAATCTTAGTGCATGTGCAGCTCTAAAGAATATTAACACTTGGAACTCAGTGGAAGAGGAAGTGCACTGACTGTAGTCAGTGCTTAAATATGGGTAGTTTGCAACAAAACTGTATTCACTTTTGCCCACCAAATTGATTTGAGCTGTAGATCTTGGCTTACTCGAGGCAGTACGTACCAGAAGTGGCCACTGCCTCACATTACTATTGCTGCAGTGCTTAAGATTTAACCATCTGCAAAAGAATTTTTCAGCTCTTAGCATAAAGGAGGATTTGTTGGAACGTGCTGCACAGCAGCCTGTAAAATGTACAGACAGCAAGTATAATAAGCACCCTGGCTTGCAGAGCTCCTGTATGAGGAGAGCTGCTTTAGGGGCAGTGCTTGGACAGGAGCCAAGTTAAACTGCAGTGAAGACAAGCTTCTAATAGCTCCCCAGTCCTTCGCTTGACTGACACTGGAGTCATATTAGCTCTGTATTTGAAGTGTATTCCATGCTTGCTGAATACAGCCATTATTTTTCTAACACAATGTACATTTGGGTAACTAAACATCCATGTAGTCATACCTGCTATCCATGTATCCCATGCACTGGTCTAATTCTTTTATAATTTAATTCCTATATAAACTGCTTTCCAAGTTGAGTAGATACTCAACTGATCAATTTTTAAAATTGGTTGCTTATTAAATCAAAAATTTTGAAAACTAGTATCTTTCACGTTTAATGAAAGTCCTTGTTCTCAGAATGAGGCTTGTTCATACGCACAGAAACCGATGCCAGTTTCTGTCCCTGTTGCTGTACTCCCCTTGTTCTGTATTGACCATGCTGCCTGTGCTGTAGAACTGTGTTTAGAGAGTGCTTTGATTCCACTGGTGCAGTCTGTTTGCTGCCTGGTTTCACACAAGCAGTGCTTGTTGTGGTCCCTGGTGAGTGCAGTGCCCCAGTGTGTATGTCCCAGCATGTCCCACGTGAGTGAGTAACACCTCTGCCTGGCACGTGTAACCCCATCCATCTCCCCACCGTGTCCCTAGAGATGTACCTGAGGAATGCCGGGTGCCCCGGGTGCCCTCAGTACTAACCATTGCCTTGTCTGCGTTTGTGCCCAGGTCATACGCCAGCCCTGGCTTGTGCTCCTAACAAAGACGTGGCTGACTGCCTGGCACTCATTTTGGCTACCATGATGCCTTTTTCTCCCTCCAGTTCAGTGACGGCTTTCAACTTCGCTTGTTTTAAAAAAGACAATTTGGGCAGGACACACCTCTGCGATGGCTCCGCTATGGGTAGCATTAACTCTTACAATAAGCCCTTGAGTAATAACATAGGAACAGAGGATGGGTACAATGAAAATGATTCAGATTCTGAAACATTTTGACTCATTGGTATTCGAAAACTTTTTTCATTATTATTTTGTTTCAGCTTTAATTTTTGTATTTTTAAACAGCTTAAATCCCACAGTTATATTCTTAACTATTATTCTTGACAAGTAGGTATTGAAAGATTTGTAGTGCTGATGAGAATCAAGCCTTTAAATAACAAAATTAGAGGGATTTACTGGAACATATTCCTATTAGAGTTCTGCAGTTTCCTGATGTTTTCTTTAGGCCCAAAGTGCCCCTGTGGAAAGTCTCTACCTCTTCTTTTAAGTAGAAAAAGAGAAAATGCCTTTTTTCTTTTTGACAGCACAAATAAACAGGGAACTGTTTGTAAAGAGTTCTTTCATGTTTTAGCTGCACCTTTAGTACACAATCCTATTTCCAGCATAGCCTTCACAGATTCGAGCATCACCCCTTTCCTACGTTCGTCTGTTTCCTGCCTCCAGGGGCTCTGTTAATTAGATAATTTTTTTACATGAACCAAAGGTAAAGTTGTAATCTTAAAACTGCCTGTATTACTTTTCTACAGGAAATGAAACCTTTTACATTCTGCTTGTATTAAGCACTTGAACATACAGAAGGCACTTTTTACAGTTCTTAGTTGCAGTACACAATTAGAAAAATGTAGTTGTTAACTCTTAAGGCCAAATTCTGCTCATCTCACCATATTTTCCCATGGGCATCACTTCTGTAAAATGGAAATCACTTGGCCCTTATTTTTTTTCAATTCAGCACTAAACGTGTATGGTTTATTTGCACTACAGAATTAGGGTCATTAGATGTTTCTGTCACCTGAGCCATTAATCATGAATCCAGTACCAGGAAAAAAAAAGGGGAGAGAGGGAGAAATCAGGTGTAGACAAAGGTGTACGTGAAAGTTGATCACGATTTGCCAACTTAAATGGCGCTTTTTTCCTTTTCCATGGTTAAATAACTTATTTTTACTGTAAACAGTATTGAGTTTTAAAATACTTTTGCCAGTGTTTGGATTAACAGAACAAAGGTAAAGCAATGACAGCATAACACCGAAAGTTGAACCACCAAACACCAGAAACATAGCAGTGTACCGTGCAGGGGACCAGAGATAGATGCTAAAAAGCCTTTTGTCACCAGCTTTTAAAGCAGTGTCAACTTTGTGAATATGTTTACTCCTTCTGCCAAAGTTTCTAGGTCAAATGGACCCCGACCCTCCTCTGCAACAGATGTACAAAAGGAAGAATGAGACTTTGTAAACAAAAACAAAAAACACAAACAAAAAACTATCATGAACTAACCAGCCGTACCAAGAGGACCAAAATGCTTCAGTAATTAAATTGAAGACTTTGCTACTTTTATTTTTCTCTTCAAATGTGAGTGACATAATGAAGTAGTTTTTTCTAAACTATAAAAATATAAACTTTTGAGGTAACAGTAGTCTTGGGTGAATTTTACATTTTATGACACAGGTTTCAAGTTGACATTTTTAACTGATGATGCGTTGACTACAGGTGGGTTTTTTTTTCCAGACTTAAGAATATGTTCATATACTTTTAATGTAAATGTGTTTCTATTTATTTGAAATGAAACAAATGCCCAGGAAAAATAACTATGGCTTGTTCTCCTCGTTAGCATTCATGCATACTTTTTGGCATGACGTGAAATGAAATGTGAATCTGGCAAGACTGAGGGCCTGAGGAGCAAAAGGAAGGGTGGGTGCACTCTGGGAGAGTGCCCATCTTGTACAGAATGCAAAGGTTTGGTCCACTGGCTGTGCTGGGAAAGAGCAGAAAGCAAAACACCTTCCTTTGTTTAAGAGCTTAAGAAAGGGACCCAGCCCCTTGCCACACAGGTGAGAAAACCCATGCAGCTGTGGTGGAGAGGGGAGAGAAGGTGGCAGAGCATGGAGTCAGGTGTTCCTGTGAATCACACTCCTGTGTCTCACACTCCTGAGACACAGTCTCAGGCCTGTGTCTGTGCTGGGAGGGTGAGATGAGCTTCCTCGGTGCTCGCTTTTGGCAGGGTAAAGGAAAAGTAAGAATTTTAATTTTAGTTGCAGTTTTTAGCCCTGTTCCGCTGAATTGTTGAAAATCTATTGGCAGATTTCAGTTCTTTAATTAGGAAAAAATATTTATATATTAAGTTTATTTTGCCTTACTAAAATAGAATATTTTTTCCTTGAATGTTAACAATTTTCCAAAGTTTACAACAAAAAATCCTCTTTTCTTTCCTCTTAGCACTGTAGTTTCTACAGTAGAATGATGGAGAACCTGAAACCCTGGTTTTCTCCTCAGAAATACCACCAAATAATATGTTAATTGATTTTTCTCAGCATTTTTGCTTTTAAAAGTTGCAGAATAGCAATAACCACCTTACTTAAAACACTGAAAATAAGAGGAGAAGATCAATTGTTAAAATTTTCAGTGGTGCCTGTTCCAAAATGAATAGTAATCCCGAATTTTGGGGATTTTTTATGTGGAACGATGGCATTGAAAACAAACATATGGGAAATAGCTGCCACCTGTCTAACAGCAGAATCAGCATTTTAATCTTATTTTAAGCAGAAATGTAGGCAGGCTCCTTGGCAGGATTAGTTGTAAGTCTCACCCTGAAATACAGAAAGTTACGCTATCCTACATGACAGTGCTTCATTAGGAGAAAACCAGCCCTCTTTATAAAGAGTTGTTCTATTATTTTAAGCAGCCATTTTAAAAGTTTCAGTATTTTTACCTGCTACCATACAGTTACCAAAACCTTTTCTATTTGCGATACCTCGTAACACTGGTGACTGTGTAGTGCAGCAGCTGCTGCCTCTCAGTGCATCCCAGAAGCAGAGGTGATTTATTTCTGAGTCATGCTGGTCCTTCCAGGAACCAAATCTAAACTTTACCCTTGAAACCCTTCAATGCTGTCAGGATGCAGCATCCCGAAAAAAGCACGGGAACAGGCGCTGTGCTCTCACCTCCAGGGCACTGCTCAGGTCGTGTTTTGAGGGTGCTGTATTTAGGAGGAAAACTGCCACGAGTGAGACACTCAGAAGTGCTCGGTGTCGGCCTGTCCCACCTCTCATGTGAGTTACCAGAATCCCTTTTTTGTATGCTAGCACATTAATCTGTAATTTATCACATGTAGAAATAAATGTGTAGTTTAGGGCAGGTATTTAAGCGTGGGAGTGATGTTACTCTTGTAAATAATCTCCTTGCCTTTCTGTGGACTTCTTACAAGAGTAATCATACAGAATTGTTGCACTTATCCCTGGATCCTGCAACTTAAGAGTACATGGACAACTTGTGTGTCAGCACCCGGCAGAGGGCACCTGGGGAGGGGCAGCTCCCTGCCCGGGTGTATTGGCAGGATCATTTCATCCTGTAATTTTAACCACAGCTGCAGGTGGAATCCAGAGCAGGATGGGCTCCCAAGTCTCTCTCATAAATACTGAGTTACAACCTCCGGACTGCCTGAAATTGCTGTGAAATAGCTCAGGGGATTTCTGTTCATCGCTACTAAAAGGGCACCATAAAATGTGTTTGGTACTTTTATGCAGTAAACAACTGCCAGGTTATTGAATTAGAACAAACACATGAAATGAATTGTTTATCCATTGTACTGTTGAGAAACTTGGTTATGTATTTGAGGATGATTTAAAAAAAAAAAAATTGTGATTTTTATTCTTAGTCATGTAAGAAATATTAGAGTGCCTTTTTATATTTGTGTATAATGGAAATGTTTTGTGAAACTTGTCTTTTTTTTTTTTTTTCATTTGAGTGTTATAAAAGCAATATATTACCAGTAAATTTTCATTTCAGACCTTCTTTGAATGTATAAAGTGTTTCTTCTTTTCATATGTTCTACCTGCATTGAAATGAAAATTAATATGCTAAATTTCTATAGGAATAATGTATAATTTTTGCAGTGCTGAAAATGCTTTCTTATTACACAAAAAGTAAACCTTAGGTCAGTGTTATAGGAAAGGGCGTTTTAAACTAGTGACAATCTTGAGTGTGTGTATAAAATGTAATTTTATGCATTTCTTATGCAGTGATTTACATATTAAAGCCAATATCTTATGTTTTGTAGGTTTTGTCTTATATTTTATGCTTTAGCATGTGCAATATATCTTTACAAACCATGGTGATACGCATCTGGTGCCAGTGTTATATTTTGCATAACATTTGTAATAAACTATATAAAACATTGTTTGATGGTTTCAGTGGGGTTTTGTTGGTATTGTTTGCTTTTGTAAATTGAAGTTTAAGGACTTGGGTAAATGTCACCTATGAAATGAGGAAAAAACCTAATTCAGTGAATGAGTTGGAATTCAACCTGAATCTTCTCAAGCACAGTTTAATAACTTTTTCAACTACTGAATGCTGTATTAATGTAATAAAGAACCCTAACTGTAAACTACTATTGCAATGCATTCAGATGGTTATTTTTACAAATAAAAATGGTACAAATACTGTTGGAAGACTGACTAAATTTTGTTTCTTTCGGGGGAGCCGGGGAGGCTTAAGTATTCAGCAGTGAAGATGAAAATGCAAGTGCATGTATAGCTATTTCGTACTTCCCTCAGATGTAAATACCCCTTGCCTTAGAAAGCTGATTTTGCTTTCTCTGTAGATTCGGGGGAGGTGGGAGAACAAAATAAAACGCCACAGTAACTTTTTTTTTTGTTCAGTTATTAAATACTTTACTATTTTCCCCGTTGAGCATCACCCGCACTGCTGGGTGTGCCCTGCAGCGGGCTGGGGCAGCAGTCCCACAGGCACTAAAATGCAGCAGACAGCTTAAAGACAGTGATAGATACTAAGGTGTTAGAAGTACCTGAATTACAGCAAACAAACAAAACCTACAAAAAGAAATAAACCAAAACCAAATCACCCACCAGCGCTTTTTAGGTGGTGAGTGCCTGCAGCTTTATGGACGTTTATCACTGAACTGTAACCCCAGGGCAGGGTCCGTAGGAGCACCTGCCCAGCGGAGTGCGCGGGTTTGTTTTCGGCAAGGTGTGCGGCGGCCCCGCGGTGCGGCCTGGCCGGGTCTGGCGGGGGTGAATGTGCCCCCGGGACACGCCGGAGCGCTGCGGGGCTGAGCGGCCGGGCTCCCTCACGGCCGGGCTCCCTCACGGCCGGGCTCCCTCACGGCTCGGCTCCCTCACGGCCGGGCTCCCTCACGGCCGGGCTCCCTCACGGCCGGGCTCCCTCACGGCCGGGCTCCCTCACGGCCGGGCTCCCTCACGGCTCGGCTCCCTCACGGCCGGGCTCCCTCACGGCTCGGCTCCCTCACGGCC
>VZRV01008204.1:515856-558360 GCA_013398115.1 Falcunculus frontatus
CGCTCCCGCCCCGCCCCGCCCCGCCGTGCCCGAGTGCGCGGGGAGCCCGCGGGGAGCAGCGCTCCGCTCCGCGGGGCGCCATGGGGCGGGCGGGCCGTCGGCTGCCCGCGCTGGTAGCGCTCTTCTACGGGGCGCTGGCGGCCCTGGTGCTGCTGGGCGTGCGGGACGTGCTCTTTCTGTACGAGGAGAACCGGTGCAGCATGACCTACATGTACGAGTACCCCGAGTACCTGGTGAGTGCGGCGGGGTGTAACAGGTGGGACCTGCCGCTCCTGGGGCGTTGCCGCCCGCCCCGCCGCGGCCGGAGCCGGGAGCCTGAGGCGCAGCTCCCCCGGAGAGGGAGAACAGCCCCTACGTCGGGGTTCGCCGCCGTGCCGGAGCGGCGAGCGGTAAATGGGGCACGGGCAGCTGGGGCGTGTGCGGGGCCGGGGGCTGGCGGGACGCGCTGCTGTGCCCGCGGCGTGTGGCGCTGCCCCTCGGGGAGAGAGCGGTGGAAGAGCTGCCCACCTGTAAGCCAGCGGGGCGTTCCGTGCTGCCACCGGTGCGAAACCTGCCCGCCTTCGAACCTGCCGGTGCCTGGAGGTACCTGTAGCTCTGGTGAAACCCAGAAGCTCATGCAGGCGTTGGCAAAGGAAGAGGCTGGGCCAGCTCCTCTGACAGCACTCCCGGCACTGCCAGTGCTCAGGAGGCCAAGCCTTGCGCTTCGTGGCCCTTTTCGTGACTGCGTAGTGTGGAGTAACCAATGTGTCAAAAAAAGCGCATAACTGAGCTTTGACCATTAGTATATTTCTCAAGGTAGTGAGCAGTGGTGCAAAGTCTCCTCGGTGAGCGCTTTGGAGGTGGCATGTCCCACAATGTACATGGGAGAGCTCGTAAATCCGTCTGAGGTCCCTCTTGTTTTGTGAACAGAGCCTTGTAGAAGTCTCTTTGAAAACCTGGGTTCAGTTTTAGACGGGGGACTGCTGCTGGAACTGTTGCTTTCCATACGGTATTCTGGTTTAATAGCGAGAGGATCTAAGTGTGTATTTGTAAGTTCGCTGCTAACGCTGCACCATGCAGTTGTTAGAAAACGGTTTCTCTTCTTGACAGTAGTTCTTACTACAGCATTTTCTCTCTTATTAAAAGCATAATTGGTTGACTTCTGAACATTCATTTATATTATCTGAGATCTAATCTATGTTGAAAAAATATTAATTTTAAATAACACCGTTCAGAAATAGGTTCCAAGCTGGCTTGCATAGCAAAGAAGATCTAAAAGCAAAAATTTAGTGTCTAAATTGGTAGTGAAGCAGAAAGTTAATTTTTTGATCTGTTAACCTTCATTTGCTAACCTTGACATAGCCATCTTAGCCTACAAAAGAGAAACTTTGTATGGCTACGGGGATTGTTTTGTCAGTGCTGTAGAACAAATTTGTTTAAGCAGTTATAAATACTTAAATACTACGCGGCAAGTTTTCGGATCTCCTGGCAGCCAGAACCTACTTCAGCTTCAATCTGAAGCCAACCAACAGAAAGTTACTGGCAAAATCTGTGTGATGTTATTGGCGGGTGCCTGAAACTCGTCTGCCACCACATCTTTTGTATTCACTCATTATGTCAGGGCTTAAACTCCAAGCATCTTTAGGCGGGTGTTGTGCTGCTAAGGGATGCAAGGCTTAGAGGTAAGCAGGAGTTCCATGCAGGAGATGCAAGTCACAGCTGGCTGTATTGCCCTCTGGAATTTCTGTTTCCTGAGTGATCACTATTACTGTGCAGAAAACAGTACTTTGGGCTGGGGGGCAGATTGTGAATTCGTTTGGGTTTGCTAAGGCATTATAGTTTTCAAGTACTTCTTCATTGTTGGAGGTGTCTATTGTCTGTCCAGTGCTGCCTTCAGCAGGAAATCCCAGGGTAGGAGTTTCAGGTGGGAGGTACCTGTCCTTGCTTCCGGGTTGGTATCACATTACAAAATAAATAACTGCTTGAGCAATTAAACAAGAAGTTTCATTTCTTTTGTCTCTATCAGTGTGGGTTAGCTCACAGTCAGGCTAATACTTGAACATCTTTTTTTGCAGGAGTTTTAAAATTGCGGTGTTTGATTTTAACCCGCCCTTGTCCTGTTCTGCTGTACTTGGCATGAGATTCAGAAGTTAGTAATGAGGACTTTTTCACGTAAACCTAATTTCTTTGGGAACCAGGGTGAAAAACGAAGCCTGCACTGACATTGTAAAAAGTTGCTGTAGCTTGCTACAACTGATTACATAAGCAATGTCTTGGGAATTCACGATTTAAACCCACTGTCATGGAACATGAATGTCTCTTTTCCTTTGGAGTTATGCTTTGCTATTTTGTTATAGTATTTGAATACTGTGATTTACAAAAGAAACCCCTCAAACCCCCAGTATTTTGACAGTACAATTCTCATGGGTTCTGTGGTTTTTGCATTTAACATTGACCCGAAGAAGAACAGTGTGTTAACTTTATGTTCCCTAAAAGTTTTTGAAAAGACAATGAATGCGGAAGTTACTGTGGGTGAGCAGTTGATTTGATCTGTCAGGAGGTCATATAAGCACATCTTGATGGCACTCTTGGTTTAGTAATGGGAACTGCTGAAGTTTTCTTCACATGATTTTGAAAGCCTGTGCAAAAGGAGCAGCAGAAAGGAATGAGAATGGGAGAAAGGAGTGAGATCAGTGAAGCTGGAAAGGCGAGATGATGGAGAAAGGGAGAAGACCAAAGAATGATCTGAAGACATAAGCCCTGAATGAAGCTTAATTTTTCTTGTTCTCAGTGTGAGAATTTAACTCACACTATCTATTGTGTTAATGAATCAAGATAATTAAAATACTGTAAATAATACACACACATAGATAGCTCATAGAATATATATCTGTATCTCAAACATCATAAAAATAGTTTGCAAATAACCAATATACTAAAAAATTTGAAGGCCAAGGGGGAAAGAAAATAGTCATTAGGAGTCTGAGGAGAGATGGAGAAGAACAGGGGAAGGGAAGGAGTGTGGGGGCATGGAATTAAAGCTAAATCACCTTTATGGTAGATGCAGCTGAGAGAAGACAACGAAATATTTGAAATAAAGATGCTTCTGTTTCAAGGAAGCAATTAAGAGAGACTTTACAGGGGATTTCTGATGCAAAACTGAGTTTAGTTTTGACCTTATTCTGTAAAAGCGTTTCCTTAAATTCTAAATTACGCCTTAATACATTTATTTTACATTATCTTAATTTGTCTCTCAATTGTTGCACCATAATTAATCAAACATCGGCACGAGTGTATTTGCACTTGTCAAAGTTTTAAAAATCTGTTTCTTAGAAACTCAGGGTTATAAACCAACCAACCTCCATGCAGGAGTTAAACCAAATTAGTAAACAAGAACACATTTAATTAAGACAGTGTCATATGCTTCTAAGAGATTGACTTACTGGTGTAAGATTAATCCTCACCTAGCCCTTGGGTTCAAAGAGATCTTGTTCTTTTCTCTTTGGGAATCCTAATCCTGTGAATCAGTTGTGTGCTAGGTTAGGGGGTTACTTGTTTTCTCCTTTAGCACAAGAAGCATGGCCTTCTTTAAGGTGACAAGTGACATGTACATTAGACCTTGAGTTGTTACAGAGCCAGGCAGTTCATCAGACCACAGATCCAGCTCTGAAAATGAGACAGAAAAACCCCAAAGTACCACGGGTTTGTTTTTTCTGCTGAGCCATGTTGGAGTCCAAGGCACGCCTCTGGCTGCCGTGGGAGGTCAGGACATGCCTCGGGCTGTCCTGGGTGGTCGGGAGCCCCCGGCAAGGGGGTCCCAGACCCTGGTAAAAANTACGTGTCTAGAATAGGTACAAATTAATTGGTATAAAATAGTAAATAATAAATATGTTGTGAAGAATGGTTGGATCTTGGAAAGGGTACAAAAAGGACAGGGACGACCCAAGTCTGGGCAGTTCCCGCTTGGTTTTGGCTGGCATCAGACGTGCAGCTGGAGCTGAGAGCAAGTTAGAGATAAGAAGAAATAAACATCTTGAAACAGCATCTGCAGGCGTCTCTCATCTGTTCGGACTCGAGGTAAAACTTCCCAGAGGTGAAGATAACCAACATTTGTGCGGAGAGCTGAACTCCCACAGAGCGATACTGGGGTGGTTACTGCTGCTGTTTAAGCTCCCACTGCAGGTGACATCGCTGTAAAAACCAGCTAAAAGAATTCCCAGAGCATCTGTAATTTACCCCGAGGTACCAGGTGTCATGTGCCAGTCACCCACACCACGCTGCTCTCAAGGTTTGGCTGTCGTATCCTTGTTCTGAGATTGGAAAGGATTCCGGAACCGTTCCGCTGCATCAGGAGTAGTTAGCATCACTCATGTGCCCCAGTTTCTGGTCTCAGCTTCTCCTCTCCTGGTAGATTAGGTTGGGTTTTGACAGCTTTTTTTTCCTTTTCCCCCCCTTGTATTATAAGGCTGGGTTTACTTTACGAATGTGCAGCTTTGAGAGATACATAATTGCATTCATTTGCAGTTTGTTTCAAAGCTAGTTAAAGATAATCACTGAGTAAGTAACTGCAGCCATTCATTATGCATAGTAATACCTACTTAAACAGTTTGTTTGATATTCTGTTTTTGATTAGTTTTTTTAAAATCCAAACCCAGTTTTTCATTCTGTATTCTTTAGACTGTAATTTAAAACCATAAAAATAAAAACACATGACCCAGATCATTTAAATGGCTGGATAGCCACTGTATTTTCCTGTTTGTAACACTATAAACAAGGGGTTTGTTTTCTTTTTAACTTTTGCAATAGAAAATAAAATTACCCAAGAAAACAGCCAGACGATACCCAGCATATGAGCTCTATCTCTATGGGGAAGGGAACTATGCTGAAGAAAACAAAAATCTCCTATTGTCAGGAATTCCAGTTCTCTTTCTTCCCGGGAATGCTGGCAGTTACAAACAAGGTAAGTGTCTAGCTGAGTTATAGCTTTGTTACAAAAAGCTCTCAGATTTATGCATTAGGTAGTTTTCTGTTTGAAATAATACCAGACAGAGTCATAACGGTTGATCATAATTGTCTATGTTTAATTTCAAACAGTCAAAATCCATTTTTGTTTGAAATCAGTTGAATGGTTAAGCTATAATATTTCTCTGGAGCAAGCCTTTTGAAAGCCAGAAACAGTACATTTTGGGCTGTCCTCTGGTAGCACTGCACCCTTGCTATACTTTTGATTGCAAACGTCCGGTTGGTTTTGATTTGAACAATGTTTAGTGCAGTTAATGCCAAATAAAACACCACTTGAATTTCATTAGAAGAAACTGAACCTTCTGTCATCTGTGATGTAAAGGAATTACATGCTATAGAAATCTGCATCATCTAAACTTGCCCTCTAGTTTCATTATTCCCTATATCTCTGTGTAGTGGTGTTTTTTCATTAACATCATCTTCCCACTTTGCACATAGCTTCTTTTTTTGCCCTCTTGCATTTCTAGGCTCCAAATGAAAATAAGTAATAGTTTTAAAACATTTTTATTTTTCATTCTAAGTGCCAAAGCTAATGGTACATCAAGTTTTGTGTTTCAGTGTTTACTCTGGTACCTGCTATTCCTTCCAGTCTGGGTTTGTCAGACTGATATTTTTGTTCCCTAAAATGTGCTTTGAAACAGTAAATAACACTCTCAGGATGTTAAAAAAATGGATGTGTGTGTGGGGAAAACCAGCACAGTCTGAACCCTGATGTCTTACTGTGATAATTTTTCCTTATATTAGCACTAAACTTGATGATTAACTTACCAGATTTCAGAGAACCTTTACAGAGTTGGGTTTTTTGAGAACGTACTTGCTTAGCTTATAACTGTGTAAAATATTTTACCAACTAGCACTTTCAGAAAAACCATACAGACTTCCAGGCACAATAGCATCCAAAGAAGATTACTGACATAATGATTATGAGAGATGCCATATGGACTTTTGTGATTGTGCATCAAATATTGCAAATCTGTGAATTAATGCTGTCTCTAAACACACGGCAGTACATCACTGTGCAGGAAATAGAATGGTACTCTCAGGGCATTTTAGGAATCAAAAGGAAATGTCTGAAGAGCAAAATACTAGGTGAGAAGAAGTACTGCATGCTGTGGATATAATGTGCTGCTTAGGAGCAGTGAATATTTTAATAATGTTGTTTTTGAAATGGATTTAGGGAGACCGGCAATAAGTCATATATGCATTTTACAAAACCTTTGTTAAAATTAATTCATATTAATCCATACACTGTTCAGATTTTATTGTGAGATAACACAATTTCATTCTGATGCCTAGATGAGCAGAGAAGTTGTTGCTATTGCGATTTTCATAGTTGTTTAAAATACATTCATATTTGATCAGTGAAGACAAGTGCTGCTGCTGCCTTTGCTGGCCTGTTATTTTCATAGAACCATTTAGGTTGGAAAGGACCTCTAACATTATGGAATGCAAGCATTAACCCTGCACTGCCAAGCCTACCACTAAGCCATGTCCCTGAGTGCCACGTCTACACAGCTTTTAAAAGCCTCCAGGGATGACAACTCCACTACTGCCCTGGGCAGCCTGTCCGATGTCTGGTCACCCTTTTGGGGAAGAAACATTTCCTAAGGTCCAATATAAATCTCCCTTGGTGCAATTTGAGGCCGTTTCCCCTTGTCCTTTCACTTAAAAGAAGCTCACTCTCAACCTACCTTCAGGAGGTTTTGATGTGTTACAGGCACTTTTGAAATGTTAATTCATCATCTTTCATGGGCACTAAAATGGATTTTGTAAAATGTACAGAATTCAAACTTTAAGTAAAAGATGCTCTGGTTTAGTTGTTGGGTGCGAACCTGAGATTGGGAGAACTGAGATCCTGAGTTCTCTTTAGAAATCTGTCACACTTGCCTCGTGATACTCTTGTGCAATATTCTTGTTCCTTTTACCATGACCTCCAAGGTATAAAGTTATTATAAGATACTTGACCTTTTAAATACTTCTGGGTCATTTTCAAACCATTTTGAAGGTGTTCTTATTGCTTATTAGATATAGATAGATTTGGTGAAATGATTGACTACAAACCAGATTGATAATTCTCATCATGCTGATAATATCTGTTTGGATGTTTGAACATATAAAGTACTTCATAAATATTATTGTCCCATTTCACGAGCTTCTCTGAAATTTCATACCTTAATTTCTGTAGCAGACTTTTCTGAGAAGGAGCCTTCTGCAGTTCTCTCAGCCTGTTGTGCTCTAGGAGAATCTTGCTTCTGTGTGCTGGATTTGAGCAGACCTTTCTGGCCACCATTAGTTATTTTATATAGGCACTGTTGGGACTTTCTCTTTTATTTTCTTCTTCTGCTACCGTGCCTTCTTATTCGCAGCTGTTATTGTTCCCATCCTGCATTGTCTCCATGGAAACTTGGGGACCATTCTGCACACAAAAGGCTGTATTAAATAGTAGCCAGGGTTAGATGGGGAAGGCAGGTGAGAAGCAAGGCTTTGTAAAGTGAATATTTTCTCACTCAAGGTTTTAGATGGGCAAGTGTCCTTTAGGGTTTAGTTTTGCAATCCCCCATACTTATCTTAGTATAGGTATTGGGCATGTTGTCTTAGAGTTGATGGCCTTCAAAGAGTTTAGGAAAGCCTAGCAGTAGCAGAGCCCCTACAGATGAAGTCAGGAATGCCTTCTTGTCCTGGTGGCAATAAGGAGGTGCAAATGGGATGAGAAAAGCAGCCCTACAGTGGAGGAACATAATCCTTGATCCTTGTATAAATTTGTTCTTGACATAAAGTATCTCTATAGTCAGCAGTAAGCTGAAAAGAGATGGTTTGGTTTTGAATGTCTTTTATAAATGGCTTGAGATGAAAAATGGATTTAATGTATTGGTTTCCTAATGAATTATGTATTTATGTGTTTTTCTGCTAAAGATGGTGCTAAGCAGTGACTGTTGGACTGTTCTAATTGATGTGGTTTCTCTTTCTAGTACGTTCTCTTGGCTCCATTGCGCTTAGAAAAGCAGAAGATGTTGACTTCAAGTATCATTTTAATTTCTTCAGTGTCAACTTTAATGAGGAGTTGGTTGCACTGTATGGTGGTAGCCTGCAACGACAGACCAAGTTTGTGCATGAATGCATAAAAGTAATTCTTAAATTGTACAGGGTAAGTAGTGACACATGCTGAGTAATGTACTTCCATTTGGGAGTGGAATTCTGGGCTGCCTTTCCTGCTGCGAAACTGAGGAGTGATGAGTAAGGGAGGGAGACTTTATAATGTGTATAGATATTTGAAGGTGATAAAAATGCAATAGAGAATTGCTTTTCATTAACAGATTTTTAGTACTTGTAACAATCCCAGAGCTTTGGTGAGGTTCTGTGTTGTGTTTCTAAATAAATACTTCCATGTACAATCGATGCCATTTTCCAGCAGAGACATAAACATCTGTAGCTTACTGAAATATTAATATAGCATTGCTTTATATCCAGTTTTCTCTGGGAAAGTTCTTTGATGCCCTCTGTTCCTAAAAGTCTCAGAAATTAAAATAAGCTTGAGTTTTTTAAGCTTACACAGGCTACACAGTATTTCCTTTTGAGCTGGCTACTTCATATTAAGCACATTTTCATGAGATAGCAAGTGCATTTTTATTCAATTTGTAAGCTTATTAAGTTGATGCTAGTTAATATTATCCTTGAAAGGCCATAAGTTAATATGGGGGCGGGGAAATCTACAAGTGATAAGCATAGTTCAATGTCAAATCTGTTTCTGATGTGTCTGATTGCTTTTTGTTTAAGGATCGAGAATTTGCACCAAGCAGTGTTGCAATAGTTGGACATTCCATGGGTGGTCTTGTTGCAAGAGCCTTGCTCACTCTCAAGAATTTTAAGCCTGAACTTATAAACCTGCTCATCACACAAGCCACACCTCACGTTGCACCTGTAATGCCTTTAGACAAGTATCTTACGGGTGAGTATTGCACTTGTCTAATTACATTGTATTTCTTTATTGATCCTCTCAAGCTTTAATGGGGAGATTCTTGCAAATCAACAGCAAAATGTGCTGCTTTATTTGCTGTAATCAATCTGTTCCTTTGTTACTCAGGTTGTTGAGAGTGCCAGGATACTCAGAGAAAGTCAAGTGTCATATAAAATGGATTATGTGGACTTGAGTTTCTGTGCTAGGCCTGGAGCTCTCAATAATTTGTAATTTAATAAGTTGCAGGGCATGTTACTAAATTTGTGAGCTTTCCAGTGAATGACGTATTTTCTTTCTTTTTTTTTCTCCTCTTTTAAAACTTGACCTCTGTAATGACTTTTATCTTTATCAAATGAGATAGCGTTAGTTCTGTAGAAGGTGCTAAATTTAATGTTTTTCATGCCCAAAGGTTATGGAGGTGAGAATATAAATATAGATGTAATTACATATTTTAAATATTTACTAAAAAGATCGTATTTCTCCTCACCTAAATAACTGTGGTGTAAAAATAAAGTATAATCATTATGCATGTACTATACACTTCCTGAAAAGCTAGATTTGATTAAACTGTACTGATTAAATATGTGTTTAGTGATAATTGGTGCTGCTACATGTAGATACTGAGGGAATTGGTGAAGGAAAGGGAACAGACATTAATTTTCATTGTTCTCTGTGACACCCAAGAGGAATGGATTACCTTTAGCTGCTGGATTTGATTTATTGTGCTTGTATTAATTCTCCATCCTACAATTGATTTCAGTGCAATGCTTCTTCCTTACTGACTGTTTCTGGACTTCAAGTAAATCTGTGTCTGTCCTTCAAATAAACCTATGGTTTGCTACTCTAACAATATATGTGCTCAGCTGATATAGAAAGTGTATCTGTCTTTCCTAACTGCTACCTCCTTGAGGTTAAAACAATAATTTTCCTCTCTTACATGAATCAAGTGATAATCAGAGCTCAAATGTCTCTAGGGGGGGCTTACAGAAACTTTTAGTTAATGTTTATATAGCTCTTTTTTGTATATTAAATAGGCTTATGGGAAAATTGTGATTGATTTTAATATATTTTATAGATTTTTATACAGCTGTAAACAATCATTGGATTCTAAAGGCCCAAGATTTAAGAAATTTAACTACCCTTTCTGTGGCGGGAGGATTCAGAGATTACCAAGTTCGTTCAGGACTGGCTTTTCTACCGAGATTGAGTCAACATGACAGTGCCTTATCTGTTGTGGTAAAAAAGCAAACTGTTTTTTTGGTTTTGCATGGAACTGTGTTAGATAGTTATTTATGTAATGCATGTATCAGTGTTTATATGGGCAGCATAGTGTAATAAATATGAAAATACTGCATGTGAAAACACTAAATAGATAGGTTATAAAATCATAAATAGTTGATGTAGTAGAAATGAGCCTCCACTGGAGGAGTATGTGTGGCACTGATGGGAATCATCTACCACTTGGTACTGTTTCTTCTTACCACCTGCTTGCACTTCTTCAGTTCCAGAACTCAGGTTTTATTTCCCCATGTTTTTGCAAGAGATGTGTATATGGAGAAAGGTGAATGTGCAGTATAGAAGTAGAGAGTTTTATTATAAAAGAGAGCTCTGGCTTGGCACCTTCTTTTTGTATTTGTTGTTTTTCAAAGAATTTAGGAATAGGATGTAGAGGATCATCAAGTCCAGTTTTCTGTTTTTTCAGGCATCTATCCTTTCAAAATTAATCAAGGGTCATCAGAAAGTATTTAGGTTTATCATTCCATCCCCTCTCCATCAACCTGTTCCCTACAAGGAGAAGCTGGAAAATACTCACAAGGAGGGGCAAAACTTGTAATTTCCAACTTCCATTTTACTGCACAAGCCAGTTTTTTAATGCCTTTCTTCTGACATCTGCTTGAAATGTTATATGAAATAGCTGTCATTCCCTTGGTGTTTACCTCCCTGAGTGTTGTACAGAAAGCTGTCTATAAATAGGCTCAGTTCATATCCTGCTAGGCTAAGAGGATTAACTCTGCATTCCCTTTGTCCTAGTAACCCTTCTCTGCATCTGCTCTAGTTTCATTTCTCTTGAGTGTTGGTGACCAGAATTTTGCATGAGATTTCATGAGTAGTGGTACCAGTTGTTTCTGGTTTGTGTTTGTTTCATTTTGGAGATTGTGCTGTGGTTGTTATTGTTCAATTCGGTTTTTTTCTTCCCCAGTGTGATGCATTAATAGTTCATAGTTTATTTGATTCATGTTGAGCAATAGGTTGATGAGCTCCATTTGTGGGAGGTGTTTTTGATACTGCTAGTCCCTAAAATGTAATATGTGAAATGCACTTAGAGAAATTAATAGCTTCAGACTGTCCAGTTCTTTCTTCATGGTGCTCTGATGGTTCTTTCTGTTGAGGATGCCCTTGGTTTCTCAACAACAGCTTTCATTGGCATGCTGCTATTCTCATGTGCCAGGATCAGTTATTAAAATAGTAAGATTAGTCACAGAAGCACTCTTTGAAGAAATTTTGGTAAGTTTCCTCCACTCCATTATCTACCCTTTCAGCATTAGTCTCTGCTATCTAACATAGATAACTTGGTCATTTTGTTTTATAATTTCCATCTTGAAAGTGCTTCAGTGCTTGCAACGTTTGTGACTGAAGAAGTTATTCTGTTGTACCCTAAGCCCTGAAACTCTTAAGATAAAGGCTGTTCTTTTTAATAATTATGCAAATATGTTTAGATAAGGAGGGGAAAGGTTTCCATATAATTTTAGAATGTTGAGTACTAACAAAAGCTTAACCTCTTTCTTCACCCAAACAGAGCTCAGCTGTGCCTAGAGCTTGGGCCTCAACTGACCATCTCTCCATAGTGTGGTAAGATAATGGCACAGAGGTTAATTGACTGACTGTGCATAGCTCTCTTCTCTACTGTTACCACTTTATACCATAATTAACTTTAGTTTAATATTATGGTGAAGTCTCTTCTGACCAGTTTTATCACCCTGGATCTTGCCTTTCTAGATTTTATTTTACTTTTTCTGTCTTCTAGGTGCAAAGAACTGATCCTGGCTACCATTAGAGCTTTTTTTGATCTCATAGATGAAAACACAAGGCAGGTCTGTAGATGTGATCTCCTGTACATTTACCCATCACACTTTCTTCTTCCATCCCAGAATGCATAATCAGGAGAAATATCTCCCTATTTACAGAAACCTCCTTTTTGGTTCTTCTAAGTCATGCTGAGAAAATTGTTTCCATTTTGTACCAGTCACTGAAAAATCCCGTGGCTTTATGTTGTTTGACCAAAGTGTCAGAAATAAAAAGGTGTTAGCTCAGTTTTCATTACTGACTGCTTGATGCTTTATAGCAGAGCTGTGGGCTGAGCATTTCTTCTGTAAAGCAGCAGGTTCAGTTGCTTTGCACCAGGATAAACAAATTTTGTTAGCTCTGTAGCTGTGAATGTGACCTCTCAATGTGTACATAAAGGCAGAGCTCAAGACATAGAAGAGGAAGGATTTCAGGTGTTCCTTCTTTGGCTGTTCAGGACAGACTTCTCTGGTTTTTCATGTGTACTTATTTTAATGTGTGATTTAGAGAGATGAAAAGAGGAATACAGTTGTTCTGTAGCACTGGCTGTGCTGGGGGTTAAAACTTTTCAAAAATCAGTTGTAATGGCCACAGTTTTGGAAAGTGGAATAGACAAAAATTACTCCTGGAAGGCTTATTTGCAAAAACCAAAACCAAACCGATCAAACAAACCAAAAATCCCAACCCCAAACAAAAGTGGATCCCAGGGTAGCTATACAGCTGCTTGGATGCTTGAAATAGTCAGAAGGATTGTAGCAAGCTGGATATGTGAACTCAGATTAGTAAACCTAAAAAAAATTTACCTAAGCTCTGGCCCAAGTGTCATTTCAGGAAGAATGCATGAGTGTCTATAAAGAAAGTTTAATGGGATGGTTTCCTTGTGTTATGAGTAGGTCAGAATGTAAAACTCCTGAAAGGTTTGGCTGTGCTTTATAAAACGTGTAGATTTTCTGTATTGCAGTGACTGGCTATTGATGGCACTTCAGAGTATTGAATTTCGAACAGAAAGGGTACAATGTCTTCTAACAATCTCTCCTGCCTTCCACCCACAAAACTGTATTGCTGGCTGTGATCATATGATGGTCTTAAATCACACACATTGGTAAAAACTTGAACATGTGCTCTTGTTTTAGATAACTGAGGATCCAAAGAAGAGAATGTCTGTACTGAATCACCACTTTGTGAGACACCCTGCAAAGATGTTTGAGGAAAATCCTGAAGCTTTTACAGAACTCACAGGTGTGTAGCAGTTTTCTTTTGAATAGCATTCAGTGATACGCCTTTGTTAATGGTTAATCTTCTCATTAACAAAATTTCAGAATACACTTTGTCCTCCTTCAGACAAACTAAAACAATATACAAGTTGTAGACCTAAACAATCTGCTTTTGTTTGGTTTTGGGTTTAAAGAGGTTAACAGGGGTAGGTGCAAAAATCTGTCACTTTTCTATAGCTTGGATTCTGAGGAGTCGTATTTACACCAGGTTGTCCAGTAGAAAATTTCAGAAACTGGGACTATCTGCATATCAAAAGGGCAGATTGATCTACAGTGGTTGCAGGAGGGATGGGATGGGTGTTGCAGAGCCATTGTGTTAGTTTTGTGCTACTCATGGAAGTCCTGACTATTCAGATTTGCCTCATCAATCACTTCCTTTTTCCCATGACAAGGCAGGGTAAAAGGAGCTAAGGGTTCACTTGTAAAGTTCACTAAGTTCACTTAAGTTCACTAAGGGTTTCCTTGCAAAGTTCTTTCTTAAGGATCCAGAGTTTAAAGTGAGAGATTTTGACTGCATGGAGTTTTAAAGACTAAACACAGCTTTTGTAGGGCACAGCTTTATTCCTGGTTTTGCTGAAGTGGGCTGAACCATTTGATGAAAACCATTTTATTTCAGGAATTTTATCACTGTAAGACATTGCAGAAGTACCAATGTAGCTTGTACTTTGGTGTCCAGTTTTGGACACCCTCTTACAAGAAGGCATTTATGCACTGGCATTTCCTGAAATGAGCATGGAGCAAAAGACCACCAAAATGGGCAGTTCCTGGGGCATAGGAAATGAGGAAAGAGGCTGAGTGAACTGAGGATTTTCACTCTAAAGAGAATGCTGAGTGGGATCATGTTGCTGTCTTCAACTACTTAATGAAAAATTGGAGAGAAGATGAAGTTAGATTTTTCTCAGAGGTTCCCAGTGATAGCACAATTGGCAGTTGAAATCCTGTTGTAACAGAAGACATTCTAATTAGGTGTTAGGAAAAAGTATTTCACCAGGAAGTTGGTCAAACACTGGAACAGGTGCCCAGAGAGGTTGTGAAACTGATATTTTGGGGGGGGGCAGGGGGATGCCTTTTTTTAGGTCGGTTTTCAGCAATAAGGAAGAACTGGTTTAAATTGGATTTCATGTTTGTATCTTCCTATTCGTGGTGACCTCTTGACGTTTAGCTGAATTTCTGTGATGAACTTGTTTCTCTATTTAAATGGAAGAAAGATCTAACCTCCTTGCATGACAATTGTTTGTACTGTGATCTCTTCATTATTGTCTTAATCCTTTTCCCCAGACATATCTTTAAACTGCTCCTGGTTTTTTGCCTGTTACTCACTTTGCTGATGTGCTTCTGCACAAGTTTCTGTATTAGCTTTCTTGAAAGGCTGACAGGAACAAAGATTGGGGCTGTTTCTAATGTTGCCTTATCATTAATCAGTGACCCTGTAATTACACGAGTATAATTTGGTTCTTTTGTTTTGTTGCCTTTAGGTTTTACTTTCAAGATCCGTGGGGTTTTTGTTTTGCCATTAGTATTTAGTAACAGGATCCTAGGGCTTTATTGTTTCCTGTGTAACTGATGATAACTGTTGCATGTAGTTGTGAGCAGTAGCAATCCTCAGCGTTGATTAAAGCACATAAAGTTTCCATTCATGTATAGATAAGAGATAAGACCTTGGTGATAAATAAAATACAAGATTTTGGATATAAGGATAATTGTTCCTGCAGTGCAGCATACTAAAATATTTATTTCTAGGAGCTTTCATGTGGATTACAGTCAAAGCCTCAAAATGGACTTACTCAGTTTACAATGTAAGTAATATTTTTCCTCCATTGTGTTTTTATGTTTGTTTTTGTTTGGGTTGTTTTGTTGGGGGATTTTTGCGTATTTTTTTTTTTTAGTAATGACTTTTTTATTTTTTTAAGGATTCTGATGGAAAATATTTCGCATTTCCTCTTGCAAGCCACAGAAAAGCATACAGTCATGTTTACTGTGAAAATAGTATGTTGGTGAGAAAATACTTCTTTAATGTCTGGAGTTGGTTTATAAAGATGGTTTTTTTTAATTTCCATTTGCTGCAGTTTTAAGACAGTTAATGAACAGCTGCTGAAATTGCTGCCATCCATTTACAATGACAGCCTAATGCATGTCACAGGTACTATCTGTTTTAGCATGTCACACTTAGTGTTCAGGATCAGAAACCTTCAATGCCACCTGAACCTCAGATGTTTTCTTTTTGACTCTTTTAGCTCGGCATTACTTTGTCCTTTCATTTAGTGCAGTTCTGTATTGATGGTTTTGAAGGAAGATGTTTGCTTTAGTGCTGCTGTGTTTTTTGCCATAATTCTAATTTGGGAAAGCTGTATATAGGTTTGCTTTCCTAAAATAAAATTTAAGTGAGCCTGAAGGGCTACAGAGATCTTACCCTAAGCAGGGAAAGTGAATGGAAGACAGATGAGGAAACAGCACTATCTCAGTTGTCTCCTATTGAGAGGAGACACCATGATGTGCATTTCTGGTATTTTTAGCTCAAGACACATACATTCAGCCAAATTTTTTTTCAGTTTTTTATACAAAAATGAATTTAATCTCTTGGCAAACTGAAGACGGATAAATAAGCTTTTCAGAGTCGTGTATTTTACATTAGTGGCAAGAAAACTGAGATGCTTTCCTGTTCTGTCCTACCTGTCCCTGTTGCCAATCCTCCCCTGGCCAAAGATGGCATTCAGACCACCATTGTGAAAAACAGTTGTCTGGGCTTGGTGCTTTTCTAATTGTCCTTCTCAGTGGCACCTTCAGTGTTTACATGCATGTTGTGATCTTAGCTGTGCTTTGACAGGATAACTTTTGCCTTTTTTATAATGTCTGAAAGACAGGCCTAGGACAGCTTGAGAGGAGGAGGGAGGTACAGAACAACGTCTGAGAGTTGCATCGTGGTGTTATCGCTTCAGAACACTGAAATTCTCAAGGGATGGAGCAGTAGAACATTGAATATCTAAAGTATTGCTCTACTACTGCAAAGAGTACCTTGAGATGTTTCTTTTAGTTAGATGAGATTAAACATAATATGTAAGATTAAAGAGAAATTCTGAAAGCTTTTTGCTTAACCTTGTATTTATTCGTAACTGGAAAGGGTGGCAAACTGAAGTTATTTAAAATGGTTCCTAGAAACCCCCACCATTCACTCTAAAGCTTCACCTCTCTGTCCTTGCAATTGTAGTTGCAAGATTACGATATCAGTCTTTTAATTATCATCGGTTTTAACCCCTGCATTGTTTGAAGTAAAGAATCAGTGTTTTTAATGTATTTATAGATGCAATCATACATAGGTGATGTACTGTTTTATGGTATTGACTTTACAGGACACAAGTAGCTGGATTTATGGCTGCATAAACACTAATTCATCAATGTGGTGAGTATAAACAGTTCCTGTTCTTTATTCAGATGGGTTTTGTGAGACTGTGTTTGAATTTAAAGCATATAAATTCCCCTCTGTAGAAGGGGATTGGGAAGTAAAATTGTTATTGTAAATAATTCATGCTTTCTGTATTACCAGGAAAACAGGAAAGAATAGCTTTTCTTAAAATAGATGATATTCTTCTTCATGAAGAAGCTGTATTTTTGACCTTCATAGCAGTGAGGAGTTGTTTCTGTTGCTCCCTTGTGGACACTGTGTGCTGGATTTCTGACCTGGGTGGTTTGTAGCACCTGGGTGATGCTGGTGGCTGGTTGGATGGTCACACCCAAAGAGTTGGGATCAACAGCACCATGCCCCAGTGGAGTTCAGTGAGGAGTGCCATGCCTACAAAAGAGCTGGAGAGGGACCTTGCCCAAGGGCATGTGGTGACAGGACAAGGAGTAGTGGCTTTAAACTGACAGGGCAGGTTTAGGTTGGATATTAGGAAGAAGTTGTTCACTGTGAGGGTGGAGAGGCGTTGGAGCAGCGCACCCAGAGAAGCTGTGGATGCCCTGGGGATGTTCCAGGCCGGGTTGGATGGGGTTCTCAGTAACCTGGTCTAGTAGAGGGTGTCCCTGCCCATGGCAGGGCTGTTGGAACTGGATGGTTCTTAATGTCCTTTTCAACCCAAAGCACTCTATGATTCTCTTTCTTCAGAATCCTATGACAAAAGACATCAAAGACATCTGTCGCTCAGAGCCTTCAAAAGAGTGCAATAAAGCATCTCTTACTTTTTTTCTTGTTTCAAAATTGCTACTGTCATATGAAAAATATTTAGAAGTGTGGGTGGTTTAGTGGTTATTTATTATGACAGTCATTACAAAATGGATTTAAAACACTGTCTTAGCTTACATTTGTAAAACAAACTCAAAGTAAATTCAATCTACCCTTCAAATTAGGGAAAGCTTCCAGGCAAAACTGAACTAGCATAGTATTTATCTGTTCTGGGATCACTGAGGTGTACAGCCAGAGTCTTGCCTCCAGCAGATAGCCAGATGTCATAACTACTTTTTCCTGATCCAAGAAGTTGGTTGTTATTCCTTCGAATAACCTTTGATCAGCATCAAGTGCAGGTTAGCCTAGTTCAGGACTGCTACTTAAACCTCATCTAATAATAGTGGGTTTGCTGTGGACTGTGTCCTGAGGTCATGAACACTTTTTAGAGAAACAGCAGTATTCTGGTATTCAGAAAATCAAAACTTCAAGTGACTGAATGGATGTGTTGCAGTTCAGTGTCTTAACTCAATATAAGTAGGCACCATTTTAGAACTGCTGTGAACTCTCTAACAACTAACAGAATTTTTAATTTATATGGTAAATTTTAGATATTTCCATAGGAAAATTTGTGCTTTTGATGTTTAAAAGTTGCTAATAAAACAGCATGATAATTCAATGCCAATGCTGTTTTAGCTCATGAAGAGTTCATTTTGTATCTGAAGTTCCTTGGCTAATAAGTGCTGCAGGTTTTCTGTATGACAGATTTGGAGCTTTGCTTGGCTTGGTTTTGCACAAACAAGATTTGTACTATATGAAATTACTGTAGTTTGATAAATTACTGTGGTAGCAGTACACCCAAACTTCTTCTCAATTTAAAATGTTAATCCAGAGAGAGAGAAGCTGGTGTATTAATCCATTGCCATAATGCTGGGCCTGCATAATGAATATGCTCATCCTTTAATGTGCATGAATTTTTACAGCCTGGAAGCTGCTGATTTATCCTGGAGAGCTGAGTTACTTCCAACCACCAAGGTAAGTGTGTACTTAACTTGTAGGAGGGAGAGGTGCTTCCAGGGGTAGTTGCAAGTCATAGGGGAAGGAGCTGTTCTGTTTTCAGCATTGGAACAGTTGTATTCCAAAGGAAGAGGGTACAAGAGGTAGACAACTGGGAGTTGGTGAGGGGCAAGCTAAAGGGGTGTGTTCAGTAATGGCTTTTCTTCTTTCTTTCTTTCTTTTTTCCTTTCCTTTTTAAGGTTGTAATGCTGAAACTTCAGGACTACCCTTCTTTGTCCCACATTGTCATTCAGGTACCACCTGCAGTTGGCAATAAGGTAAAAAAATATGACATTCAGAAATTGCTTGCTTAGTGTGTTCATAACTTTCGGGTGCTATGACAGGAGGAAAAGGAAGTATATTAAATATGTGCTAAGTTACTTTGAGAAACCATAGACCCACACTGGAGTGGTTTGAAGGTAGCTTCTGTTATCTTCTGTAAGCTCAGAAACACTTTGATAAAATACCAGTCACAAGGCATGAATAGCACTTGAAACATGTACAAAACCACAGTCTCAAATCAGTTCTTAGAGTTCTTATTGGAGATTCTAATGGTAGTCTTCCTTGTTTTTCTTAATACTCTGGTTGTGTTCCTGAGTGGTTATACCTTTGAACAGTCATTTCTCTTACCCAGGTTAGCAGAGAATAGAGATCACTGAATGCACCATACCTGGATTCTGGAGAACATAAGTCAGATATCTCTGCAAGCTCTTAGACCACAAATAATGTAGTATACTGAGTTGTGCAGAGTTTAATAGTTTGAATCTCACAAATGAGATGGATATCTTTATATCAAGGACTCTCAGGATCTCAGTAAGAGGAACATTTGCAGACTTAACACGTTACCCATCTGGATCTGGCAGGCCTTTCCAGTTAGTCCTGGAAATGGCAGAATACTGAATTGGAATTTCTGGTCTAATCAGATCTGACATTGCTTTCTGTGACACAAATACAATCTCTGAGTCTGTGGTATAATAATCCATGATCCAAGAAATTATTCACAGCACAAGTGAATGTGATGTTCTTCTGAGTGTATCTTCCCATAGCTGTGACAGAGGCATCTTGCAGTGAAATTAGTAATACACAATGTTCAGGGTAAGCAAAGATAGAGGAGAGATCACTTGGGAAATGTAATTTGGCAAGTATAAAGCCTTTCCAAGTCTTGTGCCTGGTTTAGATCTGTTTTTAATATCCTGAATTGCAGTACACTTTGGGCTGTGAATTCTTTGAAGAGGATTCCAGAACAGTACAGCTCCCTGTAACACATCTTTTTTCATTTGGTAAGTATAGCACATTGCTTTTGGAAAAAATGGAAAACTAATATAACTAACCTTTGGATAATAAATTTGCCTAAAAATGTCAGGTCAGGAGGTTTTGGGGGGTTGTTTTTCTCTAAAGCTAACAGTGCTTTTGTTAGTAACAGACAAAGAAAAAAGAAACTTGGGGGTTTAGACTAACAGATATGAAAGTATGTAATTCTCCTGGAAAAAAAAATCTGAAAATGTAGTGAGTTCTCCGATAATTTTATCTAATAAGTGAAAATATCACATCCTTTACAGGGCTTTCTTCGAGCAAAATTCTATTAAATTCAACTGGATTACTTTACAATGTACAGCTCCAGCACTTCAACCAAGTAAGAATGCTACTTAAGTTTTTAAGGGAATGTAATCACTGTTTGGAGAAAAGCGAGTGACTTCTATTTTTTGTGTTCTAGATATATCAAGCTTTCAAAATTTATGTAGAGAGCCACTGCCAGTCACTCAAAGGTAAATAGAAGTCTTCTGAAGTATAAATGTATAAAACAAATTCTTGAAAATTTTTAGAAACAGAAGTTCTCTTGTGCAATGGAGTTTAGGCAAAACTGTTATAATCTGTTCAAATGCATCTGCTGATATCTCTCACTTCCCACTTTAAGGATAGCCCAACAAAAATGAGGAATTAGTCCTTTAATGTTTGTTTTTCTTACTACCCAGAAAAGGGAAGTTGAACTTTCAGCAGGATTCTGCTTTATTTTGAAAGTGTTTCTCAAGAAAAGCACACTTGGCTAGGATTTTTATTTGCTGATAATGGGACTCAAATTTAAATGTTGAGCTACCTAAGCTTAAACAGGATGTGTTGCTAAACCATGACCTGTTTCAAAAAAAAGATAGCGATGGGTTTCATTAGACTAAGGTTTCAATTTCGTATTGAGAAGCAGAACTCTTCTCATAACTGTTCTTCCTTTAAACATTGGTGTCTCACTGTCTTGCCCTGTAACAGCCTGAGTTTAAAAATGTCATTTTTGTTTACTGCTAACTGCACTGATCTGCATTGCAATGTCAGTTGCAAGGTAACTGCAAGCCCAGTGATCCTATGTAGTGGTCTGTGTGCCAACTTTGTTCTACTGGCCCTGTAGTTTTTAGAGACAGTTGGCACATCTTGTTCTTACTTAAGTTTATATTTTTTAATACTGTTCCATTTCAGAAAGAAAACCTAGTGTTTACAGACTTCATATCCCCTGGTCACATGAAGACTCAATAATTGTAGCAAAGTAAGGACTTTAACAATTAATAACCTCTTGATATGTTTTTTTTAAAGAATATTTGCATCCTGTTGTGGTAATATTTCTGATGTGAGACAGTTTTTCCAGTCTTAAGTGTTTGGCTTCTATGTCTTTTCCTCATTTACCTTTCTGCCCTTGTTGACAAAGTTGTTTTGACTTTTCCTAGAACAAGAATACCTACTAATTGTTTGCTTAATGGTTCTCACTAATTTTCTCAAAAAAGAAGTCAGATGTGCTGGTCTGAAATTCTCAGGGTAATCACTGACCCCCTCATGACTGGAGAACAGTGGCTGCTCTGGATGCTGGCTTCTTCCTGGAAGCCAGTGTTGGGATCACACAGCAGCCCTATGTTCACTTCAGCAGCATAGTCCTGACAAAATCAAATGATACAGCTTGAAATACATGTGTCACTAATGAAGTTGAACAACTTGACTGTATTTTAGATGGTTGGAAAACTGTATTTCTAGTTCATTTTAGAAGTGTTAAGGATACCTCACCATTTCCAACCCCCTGTGTTTTCCAGCAGCAGCATACCTGCAGGAAACTGAACTGTATTCTTGAGGATCTGTCCTTCCCTTTCTTGGCACTCAGCATATTTGCATGCTCTGAGGCAGTGTGTTCACTGAACTTGTCTGATTTCCTTAGTACCATGTCCCTCAATGGTTCAGAGGAGAGGGAATTGAGGATGTTATGTAGTTCTTTGTGACAGGATAAACAAGTTCCTTACACCATTTTGCTCGCAGCTTGTGGTGACCCTTGGTGTAGTAGATCTGCTTTGTGTGCACTTGTTGAAGACTGAGGCATGTTTGATTTTTCTGCTTGATTATAAGGACAGCAATGACCATGTAAGTTGCTGTTTCAGAGTTCCATCTCTTGCTGAGATTTCTGCCAAGCTGCACATTGCTCAGCCTCACAATGACACCAGCTTTCCAGAGTTAAACATCTACTCTTCCCCAGACTGTCAGTATGAAGTGAGTAATACAGTTTTATAGCTAGTTTGCATTGCTGAATAATTTTGAATAATTCAGTCTTTTAAGTCGTAGCTAATTAATATAAATAAATACTAAGCAAATCTAAAGGTGGGCTGTTTGGCTTTTTTGAAATGTAGTGTGTGTTACAAGTATTTTGCAACAGCTGGATTAGTATTGAAAGTTGAATTCTAAAGCTTTAAAGCATTTGCTTTTAAAATGTCAATAGTCAGGTGCTGTACATTTTAGTTTTGGGATTGCTGTATTCTAACACTTTAGTTTGCTTCTTAAAAATTAAAGTATTTTGTACCTATGCTTACCCTTTTATAAATTTTTTTTTTTCCGAGGTTATTCTGAAGACATCACTTCTACAGGTTCTTGGGCAAGTAAGAAAACCTAATACTAAATTGTTTTTTTATATCAGTAGCATCTATAGAAATTTTTGCTCCCTCCCTTCCTTATGGTGGCACTTCAGATGCCTTTTTGATGCCAAGAGGAGCACTATTCAGTGACCATTTTGCAACCTTGTCCCTTGGCAAGGCATCCTTCCTTGGTGAATGTCAGGCCTTGGTCCTCAGAGGAGTAGAAAAACTCTCTAGCTCTAAAGAGCTGCTGTAAATGTGGAGCATGAGGCTTTGTGGTGAGCTCAGTATCTGTGAAGGGACGACACTGCAGGTCACTTTAACTTTCTTGCCTGATGAGTCAGTAGTGTTAAAACTTTAAAATACATTTGGCATCAATTAAGTTGGGGAAAAAAGTCTAAGTAGGTCCATATGCTCCTTTTCAACAGATCTACTTTGGTTATCAATGAAGAATACGTTTCAACATGGGCATCAGTAAAAATAGACTGGCCATCTGCAGTTCTCTGGTTCTAAAAAGTAATTAATTTGCAAGCACCTAAGTGTAGTGCTGGAATATTACTGGCAAGGTTCTCTACTTGAAGGCATGCATTTCGAGCAAAGGTTTTTCATTTTGTTGTTATTTTATGAGAATTTATTGGCTGTTGGTATATTAATCATGACTTGGGAGTGTGGAAGCCAATTAATACATGTATATAATTGCTTCCAAAAATTCTTTGCCTAAAAGCATATATAACTACATGCAGATTGTGCTTGGAAGGTGGCCTTTAAATTGTTTTAAACTTATTTTACTGAAATGTGATACTTCATTTTTTTCATACTTGTCTTGACTGGAAAAAAAGACCCATTTGTTTCTAATTTGATCATTTATCTAAACGTGTTTCATTAACTGTTTATGAGAGATTCTAGTATTTTCCATCTATAACATTAATTGCTGTTGGAGGTTATCAAATACACATTAAAATGAGAAACTGGATCTTTTAAGAAAAATTTTCTAATCTCATTATCATTCTGGCTTCATGATAATATTTGTGTATAAGTTTTTTTAATACATTTTTATAGATAGAAATGAAGTTATCCCTTTATCCTTGTCTTTCAGATAGTAAGGTTCCATGCTGGTGCTTTTCCAGTCTATATTGTTTCTAATATTCTTCTTACTTACGGAGGACAACTGAGCACATTGAGATCAACAGGTAGCTTTCTAAAAATCCTTTCTTCTCTGTCACAAGTGTTTTTGAGAAATTGCTTATCAAATTTACTGATGAAAGACTAGCTAGATGTGAATTTTTTAAGCTAAATATCATTCAACTTATGGAAACACTTAGATCTGTGCTCTTAGTTTTCTTTTTTTTCTTGGCTGGTAGTTCTTCAAGGTTGTGTTGTAGCAAAATATTTCCTTATTATTTGAAATTGCAGTCTCTTCTCTGTGAAATACTGGTGTTGCACAGTAGTTTAGAATTAGCAGAAGTCTACTTTAAAATACATGTAAAAGTTTAAAATACATTGTTAATGTGCAGAAAACACTATTTCTTGCACAAAGATGAGATTTGCATAATAGCTTTGAGCCTTGTCTTCAGACAAAATACATTTTTACTGAAATTCGGGGGGTGCTGGTAACAAACCCCATAATGCCTCTAGAAGCTCATGTGACACATTACCTTAATGTGAGTGACCCAGTGGAGAAGAGCCTTGGTGGTGAAGTATGCAGCCTTGCAGCACTCTTACAAGACATGGTTATCTTGTTTTCAAGTCAACTTGCCATTATCTGAAATTATTTTTTGCTGTGGATGGTCTTTGTCAAAGTCCATGACATGGTAGTAACTACAGATGCTCTCTGTTCTTGATTCTAGGCCAGTGTTCAGACTTCTCCCTTGAACTAGTTAGGACAGCAAAGCCCTACAAAGTAGAACCTCTTATAAGCATTGTTGTGTTTCTGCAGGGGTGAGTTTGCATCATTTGTTTGTTTAAAGCAATTTCCAAAACAGAAGTTTGAGTAGAACTGTTTCTGGGGAGGAATATTATTTTATCTGTAGTCACTGTGAACACCTGACTGTTATTTTGCTTGAAAGACTGTAATAGAAGGAATAGTTGATAGATATCTAACTGTAAGAGCAATTGGAAGTGATAAATAATACTGCTTTCATGTTTTTGGCAGGTTTAACTGGTTTAGAGAGATATGGGAATCACTGTCACTACCAGAGGTGGATGCTGCTGTACTGAGTAGTCAGGATGCATGGTTCCCCCTTGTGTCCCTGATTCTATTTCTTTTTGGGACAGGCATTGCCTACTGGAGTGGAGTATTTTTCTCTACATCTCTGAGACTCTTCTCTTCATTATGGTTAACTCTGATTAGGTAAAACAACATGATGCTATATAATTATGCTCTTCTAGATGACTTTGAACTGACAATTGGGGTTTTTTTTGTTTGTTTGCTTCTATGTGAATGGTTGGGCAAGACTGAATTCTGAGCAGATTGAATTTATACATGATTTTAGACATCTCTGTTTGAAAGCAAGCAGAAATTGATGTCTGGGAAGAAGTACAACAGGAGTTTTGTTTCTTTTTTTTTTTTTTTTAGACCTACTGTACTTCAAAAAGATAAGTTGATTACACCCAGAAGACTCTGTGGGATGATATCTCTTGCTTTGGTTAGCTGGACCACTTGTGGTGCATTTGCTGTACTCATTATTTATCTTCAATACTTATTCAAGGTACTGAAAAGCTAAACATTTTGTATTTGTAATGGAATTGAAAATTTTGGGTGCTTTGAATTAACCCCAGGTTAAAAGCAAAAATCCAAATTACCCTTTTTTATACGTAAAAGAAATGTTATTATACTCATACTTGAAATAGGTATTGTTTTTAATTTATCAGTGTCGTAGTCTTGTAATTTTTACCATTTTTCTTCTTCATTTTTTAATGCTTCTTCCAAAGACATGTGCGGTCTCTTATGCCCACTACAACAATGCAGATAATTGAAATTTTAAACTTATAGCTAGGCAATATTATAAAAACAAAGACTGATAACTCTCTTGAAGAGAAACTTCAGCAAAGAGAGGACTTGAAATTTTCAGTAGAAAAGACTTTTCACAAATCTTTATGGAGTAAGAGGAAGGAGGGTGGATATATTGAAGAATTAGGGTAGTCTTCTTGTATGTCCAATCTGATCCCTTGGGTAGTGCCACAAAAGTCTATATTTAGTCCCTGCCATTCAGTTTCCACAGCCTTCCTTACATCAGTGTCTAACTCCTGATTCACCCCATGGCTATGGCTGGTAAATCAGCTGCTGTCCTTGGCTCCTGGGGAAAATCACAGCTCCATTGGGACCCTAGAATCATCTAGCTATAAAAAAGAAAAAAAAATAAGGAGTCCTCAATTTCTTTTCCTATACTACAGCTTTTGTGTGAAGGAACATTACTGAACAAGCCACTGTTTGTCTTACAGGTTGTAAAACTGCATGTGACTGTAAGAGCAGAGCAAAACATGCACAACAGGGTAAGTCTGGTTCCTGCTTCTGTTCCAAACTGTGACCAAAAATTGTCTGGCAAACTTCTGCCTTGGTACTACTGGGTTGTGCTGCATGACTGGGTAGCTGCAGTTCACTTGCTGCATGAGTGATGTGAAAGAGCAGCCAGGCCATGAGCAGCCTGGTCCATCACACACAACTGCTGCATTTGCTGTTCCAAGCCACTGCAGCGTGAACTTGTTATTTAAGAAAACTCTGAATGCACACAGAACAACAGGGTTTTGTCTAAATTTTGGTACTTGATTATGCATGGCTTATCTTAAAAAAAAAAAAAAAATAATTTCTAGGTAATAATCTATACTGCAGGTAAATATGTTTTTTCTAGAGAGACAGTATGTGGGATTTAAGGGTTTTTAGTCCAGAGATGACAAGTAGGATGTATTAGATTAATAGGAACTGACTGCAGTAAATAGGGAGCTGTTTAAAACAGTGAGGAAACATTGGGTTTCATGCAGTGTGAACTTTATTTTCTGGGTTACTTTAAGGTATAGGATCAAAGATGTAAGCAGGTATGGATAAAAGCATGTGATAACTCCCTGTTCTTTTTTGCAAACATAGAACAAAGCAGCCTGACAGAAAAAGTTGTTGAAAGCTCTTTGGCTTTCTTTGGGTGGATTTTTTGTGTGTTTAGTTTAAAATCCTCTTCTTTCATCTCTATATAATTTTTTTGTTTCATTTGGGGTTTTTTTTCTGTCATTGGAAGTTAGTATCTGCCAACTCATTAGTTTATCTTTGCTCTTTATTCCTATAGGTAATATTTTACTCTCAGTTGTATTACCTCCTATATCTTTTCTATGAATGATCATCTGTGATTTTTCACCCCCATGCTTTATTACTCCTTTTATTTTGATCTTCCCCCTTCCAGGAACTCCATTTCTTTTCATTTCATTGGTGTCAGGGCATCTACACTCTCCATTCTTTTCTTCCATAGACATATAAACTACTAGTGTATGAGAAATTTCTGGTTAAATTTAGATACTTTAAAACTGAACTATTGAACTTCACTTTTGGTGGCTTTTTGAGGCATAAATTGCAAATTTTCTTCCTAAATCACAGCTGGTGTGATACTGTTAGGATATTTTTCCCCTCCTCTTTCCCCAGCATGGGTTCTTATAAGCCTGTGCATGTTTTTGTGACTTCTGTCTTTCATTTTCAGGATTTGGGCCACTCAGAAGAAACTTCACAGAACTCCAGTACACACACAGTCAAAGCCCAAAGTTCAGTGGACAGCATTCCAGATGCAACACAGTCTCCTTCCAACAGTACAACAATTGCTGAAGCTGTTAACAGTCTTAAGATGCACATTACAATCCTCAGTTTATTCACTTGGATTGTGCTGCTCAGCTTGCCATCTTTAATTTATTGGTTAAAAAATCTCAGGTAAATTCTTAAATTGCCACTAAGATAGAAGAAAGTTACAGGAACCTTTAAAGATAATAAAAATTGTAAATGTTTGACTCTCTACATTATTAGCTACCTTACAGAAGTTTTAAATACTGTTAATTATTAGTGTTTTCTCTATGCAATCTGGTTTGTGTTATGGTGTAAGTAGATGTTAAGTGAATCAGTGATATGTTGAAGAAAGTAATGATTCAGAAAGAGTTTTGAATCAGGCTGTGATGCCTGATTTCATGTATATTGTCATCAGCATAGGGATATTATTTGGCAGCCTAGTTTAGAAGTGACATGCTTTTTAAACCATTTCTTTACAGGTACAATGTTAGACTTGATCCTGATCCATGTAGGTCCACAGCTATTATCCTCGTATGCATTTTAGAAATTCTAATGAATTCAAGCACTTCTGAAGTGAAATCAAGGTACTGTAGCCTAATCTCTAGTTTTGCTTTCCTGCTTATTCATGACTTACCATTTGTGTGGTAAAACTTTATTTATGCTGTACAGACCTGTAATTGTTCAGCCTCTGTAGAGATTAATGAACTCCCGTGGTTAAGTCTAAAAGATGAGGTAAAATGTGTGCAAATTACCTCTAGTTCAGTTAAGTGGAGAAAATCCCCTGTATTTGCTTCATGGAAATAAATGAAGTATGTGCTATCTAAGCAATTGGCTGCATAACAGCTTCTTGAACTGTGACTTTTTAACTCAATCCTTGAATAGTTCCAAATGTCACAGAATCCAAATACATTTAGCAATTACTGTCAGACAGTTATAGGGAAAAGTGAATTTTAAAGGATTATAGTTATGTTCTTGTAGATCCCCTTATGGGAGTAGAAATATAATGTGTTCTGTACTGGATTGAGAAGTTCTGAGAACTTGGTTTTGTTGACAGAATATTTCTTGTTGAGATACGAAATTAGTCAGTGCCTCATGAATGACAATCAATAATAATGAATGTCATTTATTCTCTTGGCTAGTACATGTTATCTGAAGTGATCTAAACCATTAAATCTTGCTTTGTTACAGAGAAAAAAATTCAAAATTAATCTAAGAATATTTTTAATGACATTACCCTTTTTGAATAATTTCTCTTGCTTATGCATCAATTTTTATGGCACATTAGACCTAGGTGTTCCGTTTTAAAACTTAACAAAGCCTTGAAATATAAATTATTTTGCAAAGGAAAATGAAATATGGTATTTGCATACTTTCTGCATATCTGCCTACAACATGATAATTTTTTTTCTTTGTATTCTTGCAGTAAACTCTTGAAGATTGCAGCCAAAGTTCCACTCCCTTTGTCTGTTGCAATGCTGGCCTTTGGACGAATGCATTTATACAGAGTCCCACACTTTGTAACCTTTTCTCTTCTTCTACATGTGCTGTGCTGTATTGTGTAATGTTCATTCTATATAGGACATATATAGGACAATGCACCCTAGAAACTTAATACTGGAGATGGAAAGAATTGCAACACAGAAATGCCTAATTTAATATGATCAGTAGTTTACATTAAGTTGGAAAGAGGACAGAACTGTGAATACTTTACAAAAAATTCATGGTTTTATTCACGTTGCTTAGAAAACTTTTCCTGGTGTTTATTTCATGTCTCTGAAAATTGAGTGATTTAACTGTGTGTAAGCACACAAGTCATATCAGTGCAACATCTCAGTACTCTGCCTTGTGGAAACTTTGGTGTTTCACTATACTGCTTTGTTAAAACAGACCTTTTTTACTCACTGTGCCATGCAGTGTCTGTGTTCTGAACTTGCACCTCTTGCAGGTCTAAAGTATGCTGGTTAAAACTCAATACATTTCAAGCACACTGTGACTATCACAAAAACCACATAGCCAAGTATACTTTTAATTATTTTATGTTACATTCAAAAGCTACCACATCTATGTCTAGACAAACTAGAATGTACTGCTTATATAGAACTGTTATTTCTATCAAATCATTTGTTCAGTGTGAGTTGAACATTTGTGAGATTATTGCAAGTCTTACACATTTTACTTTTTGTGAGAGTGAGAAAACAACAGTATTCTATGTAGCTTTCTATTCAGGAAGGATACCAGCAGATTCATAAACAATTTGCTGTAATGTTGTTTTAAAACATTGTCAGTTTTCTCTGGAATTTTGAAATTAGTCCTTGGACTTTGTCCATATTTAGAAGCTAGCAAATGTTGAGATGTGCTGTGAGTTAACAGTGCAGTTGCTGCACTGTTTCTGAGTAGACAAGGCAGGCTTTTTTCCTATTGTAAACAGAGAATCAACCATCTCTTGAGAAATGCCAATACATAAAATGAATATGGAATAGTTACAACTCTGCAAACTCTGTCCTGCCACACAGTGCTAACTTCTGCATGTGGGCAAACTCAGTAGTAGTGGGAAATACTGACCATAATTATTAGCTCTGTATAAACTGTTATCTTAGTGCCTAGATGCTACAGTGACTGCCATTTATAATAAAGCCTAAAATAGCTCTGGTTAAGGAATTCTGTCCCCTGGGCATGTGTTTTGCCAACAGAAGAAATCTCAGCAGTCCTTAGGCTTAAATGATGTATTGATTCTGTGTAGAGATGAGCCTACTTGCTTCTGTGTTAGCTGTCTCTGCTGTGTCTGAGATACCTGTTACCTTCATATGGGAATACTAGACCAGCTCCTCATCTTACAGGAATACCAAGAGGAAATCTGCTGCTCACAGTCAATCAAGTATACTCTTGATACAGTAGTACAGCCAGCCTGACCCATTAATTTCATCATATCTTAATAATCTTGCCTAAAGTGCCTCAGTTATTTCTAACGTGTTGTTAGGGTCAATTCCTTTGAGCTGGCTGGAAAGACTCAATTCACACAGTGACTTTCCAAAATGAAGGACAAACGTGAAGAAAGCCACGTGTGTTTTGTTTGCTTATATCCAAGTCAGCAGTTCAAGTTATTAGTAAGTCATTAAAAGTGCTGTAAATGAGTAAGGGTATTGTAGTTAGCCAAACCACTGTCACTGTTATCAGTAATCTGTGTGCTGGTATTCTAGTCTTAACCTTAAAAAAAGGTTAGATTATACATAGTGTCTGTAAATCAGAAAAGTTATTTGAATAGGTTATATCTTGGTATTTTCTAATCAAATGTATGCTACAGTATATGTATATAAGATAATTTGTGTGACTAAATATACTTGTAGCTAAATGCACCAGTTGGTTTAACTAAAAATTGCTGTTCAGACATAGAGGAATAGAGTTCTTGTACTTGAAAATGGCTGTGAATGAAAGATGGTGGCAGAACTGCGTTAGGGCAGGCAAAGGGCTGTGGAATGTGCAGGGTCTGATTTCTGGGGAACAGTTTTCCTTGACCTTCATGGTCCTTTTGGCTTACTACTCTATTTTACTTCTGATTTTGTTTTGCCATCCTTACAGGCTCTTTATGCATGAATCCATTTGTTGGAACTGTTGGTGGAAAATAATAAGCAGAATAAGGAAAGAAAACAGGCTCGATATTTAGTATCTTCAGTAAAGTGAAACCTACTGAATTACAGCAGCATAGGATAACATCAATTTTTTTTCATTTAATGATTTTTTTTAAGCTGGAGTTCTGTTGATAATTGTTAGCACTCTTCAATTGCTATGAAGTGGGTTCCAGAATCTTGTATATATTCCTTTCTGATTTTCAAGTTGGAGGTAGGAAGAGATATAATCCTGAGTCTGAGATCCCAGATGACAAGTTTTTCACATCTCCCTCAACACCCCCTTTTCTCAGAGATGGTTTACCTTTACTGGGGAAAGGAGGGGAAGTCTTACACCTACTTTGAATTAATATGCATTGTGTGCCATTTAATAGATTTAATCAGTTGTCAGGGATGTACATCTGGATTGTGCAGTGATTATGGACTGGACAATTTAAGGTGTTTGGCAGATTAGGCGTCTAATCCCAATTAGATCTGCCATACAATCAATGGATGGTAATAGGATTAGAACAAGTCTTAGAATTCATCCCATTCTAAGAGAGGATGAATTATCCTACCTGCATTCTGAAAAGGACTAATTTTTATAACAGTCTGAAATTGTTTTTCAGGCAAAATACAGTGATTGATTGATGTTACTTTTGGACAAGAAGCTTCTGTTAGGTGAATCTGTAGTGTGTCACTGTTCACAATTACCATTTCAGCAGAAACATAGGATAACCCAATATAGATACTGTTAATTGCATATATAAGGAGATGTAAATACTACTGAAATATCCTTTATTGTGAGTGGGCTGCATTTATAAAGAAGCTTTTGGCAAATACGTTATAATACCTCTTATTACCTTTAACTAAATTAAAATTCCAGTTTATTCTTCAAATTTTAGATTACCTAGACTCTGTGGGAGGACATCAAGGCACAAATTATAAGGGTTTAGACCTCAGGTTGCATTCAAAAAAAGAACTATTTATGTGGATCTAATATAATATTTTTTTATAAGCTATCAGAAACAGAATGAGGCAACAGGGTAAGAACTTGAAATACCAAATGCCACTAACTTTTGGTACAGCAGAATCTTTCTTTGGAAGGGAGAGATCTAATGAGAAACTTTTAGTGATATCTTCATATCCTGAAATTACTCTTGAAATCTATAATCTTTTCTGGTTGATGTCATCAAACATGTTCCTCACAGTCTAATCATGCTGCAATGACAGTGTACCTACACTGTAGCTAACATTTCATAGAAAATCTCTATGTGTCTGATAAGGAAAAACTCACTTCTTCACTGGAATTACCAAATGTACCTTGGAACTGAGTGAATTAATGTTGTCCAAAGGTGATCTTTTAGTTTTGATTTAAAAGTTGGTTGCAGTGGGTCACCTTTCAGCATCCTGTTGAAAGAGTATTGGTTTGGGGGGTTTTGGTGGGAGGTTTCTCACATTTAGAGTTCTGCCCTGATTTTGGTTTTGAGTGAGCTAATTCATGTAGCAATTCATTCCTTAATATTAATTTGCTACATTTTAAGACAAATAGATAATATTTGTTATAATGGAACCCTAAGCAGTGCAGTAGTAATACATTGTAGAAGGCATAGGAGACTGCTGGTATGTCTAAGTGAATTTTTCATCTATAACCTAATTGGGCTAACTTTAAAGTCAGTGATTAATAAAATAAAATGTATTGACACTTAACCCCAAAAGCATTGCATATGTCAGTGTTTGATACAACATCTCATTTTCCATGAGTTTGCCAGTAACAAGTGATGAAGTCATTTGACATTCTTCTGCAATCTGATACATCTGCTTCTGAGCTTTGACAGCACAGAATAAAATCCATTATGTAGCAATTAATAAATGTAAACATTTGAGAAACTTTCATTTGAATCAAGTTTATTTCAATACAGGGTCGAGTGTGTTTAGACTTTTGTTGTATTTATACTGAGATAAAACCAGCCGTTTACTGACCTTTAATACTCTGAGCTATGAAAATGTTTTTGGGAGTGGTTGTAGAGTCTGTACAGAATTGTGCTGCTGTTCTAAGTCACTAAGCTACTAGAAAATTTTTAGTTCTAAAATAGACTCAATTCTTAATGCTTATTTTCCATTTAATGACGAATGTTTCTCACTTAATTTACAGCTTTGACTTTTTGCATCTCTTTTTTTCTGGGAGATAATCACTCTAGCTTTTGTAAGCATTTAGCACAGTACTATAAAATATAAAATTTTCATCACTATTCCTTTAGGGGAGACATACTTTTGTCACCAAAGCTACATGCTGCTGTTGTGTAGCCTCTAGGAAATGTGTGACAATGACGGACAATTCAAAACTAATGCGTTTTTTATTTTAAAGCACAATTTCTACCTTTGTTTTAGAGCCAAAACTTTAACTAGAATATTAGAATCCATAAAGTCTTTAAAAATTTGAAAACCTTTTGCAAAGATTATACTTTCTGATGCATGTTCTTATTTCTGGAAGAATGCGTTCAAAGCTTTTAATCAGCTCATCTATCCTCAAACTCAAGTGAAAAGTATACACTTTATCTTATTAATAGACACTGCTGCTTTTAAAAATGAATTTTAAGCATTTAAAGAGAAAATTCCGTAGCTCTTAGTTAAGCAGATCTGCCCAGCCCTCAGTTTTTCAGGTGTCTAAGCACATAACTGCCTCAAATATGTGCTTATTGCCTTGTAGGATAACACCACGAGCTGTGATATTTTGACTTTAATTTTGCTTAAGATTCAAGAGTTTTTTTCTGCATTCCTAAGTGCAGACAGATTTTGCTACTCATGCTGTCATAAACAAACCTTGTAAGCATGGCCTCTCTACGGTTATTGGCAGGTTGTGCCCTGGATTCTGTAGTAATCTGTGTGGTATCAGAGCTGAGTTTGTGTCTCTAAAAACCAGGAGTGGTTAACATCATAATCCTTGTTATTTGTGGCACATCATCCCAGGTCCTCCTTCCACATGCAGCTCTCTTTGGTTTGCCCTGTAGTGCCAAGCAGGATGTCCCCAGAACAGTGGGCACCATGACTGACCTGGTGAGGAAGTGCAGCAGCTGTGTCCTGTGGACTTGTTCTGTTGAAGTGTTAGCTGTTTGTTGAAATACCAGCCAAGACTGTTTTCCCCCTCCAACTTAAATAATTTCAGGGTATATCTCTTTAAGTATCAAATGTGCAAGTGTGTTGAGGTTTAGTTTTACAAAAGGCTAAGTGCACTATTTTGGGATCAATTCAGGCTTCAGTATTTTCCACCTACTTCACCCTGAGTTTGGAAACGGGATTTAAAACTGCAGCACCTGACAGCTGGAATACTTTACAGAAGTCTACAAGTAGTAGATAGGACACACATAATTAGAGTGCCAGACCAAAATTGAAATGTGAAATTCCTCACTGTGACTTTAAACTTGTAGCTTTCTAGAGAAAAAGAAAATATACTGTGCCTTAAACCAGTGAATGAACACACTCTAACTGTAGCCTGTGGACTTCCATAGCCTTATATTTGATTTTTGAAGCTGACCAAAAATACTTGTGTGGATCATACTGAAACTTGATTTGGGGAAAAGGCTTTAAAAAATTCTTTTGACCCCATTTTACACTTAGAGGAATGACAAGTACAGCATATTTTTTGTTTGGATTCACACCAACCAAAGTCAGAAAGCTTTACATGACCTGAATTTTTCAAGCCATTCTGTTGTGACCAAAAGAAAAATAAGGAAGGAAAACTAGTCACAGATATCTGTCTCAACTTTGAAGTCTGTGTGTCAAATTATTTTTAAACGTTTTGATCTTTAGTCCTCAAAAATAAAAAAAAAATCCTCTTAATTGTAGTTTAGGCAAAATACTGTATTTATGCCACTGAATAGCAAAATCTTCACCAGTGTGAAAAGAAAACTAGACAGGGGTGGGGTTGATTGTTTGTGTTAAGGCTCCAGCAGTTTTGAATGTTAAATTTCACTTTTTAGGAAAAATATTCGTATGTAAATCCATGAAAAGTCACATGTAAATTCTCTTTTTGGGGGGTAAAAAATTCTACATTGTTCTTCCTATTTCATTAAAGAAAACTAGAAATACTTAAGATCTTAAAATCTTGTTTTAGTACAGTAGAAGGATTTCTTATGTATATTTTTTAATACAGAGAGCTCAGGAAAAGCCACTGCTGGCTTTCCTTATTTGTCTCTAGAGGATTCTTTGTGTGTTTTGAACAAATGCCCCCAAATTCTCACTTCCTCCCCCTCCCATATTAGTTACCACATGGCACTGAGTCTTGAAAAGTGGTGCCATCTCAGAGCTTGGGTATTTAGACACGCACAAAAATGACTGCACATCAGCTGGTCACTTGTTTGAAGCAATACACAGCAAAGTTATAAAAAACTTCCTTTCACTGAGCACTAACTTCAGTCTGGGTGCCACATTGCTGCTGCTGCTGTGGCACAAACACAGAACAGGCAATCTTTGTGTCTTCCCTGCTGCTTCCTTCAGTGTGCTGGCTTAGGACTTCTAAAACTCATTCCATTCATCTCACTTTTTATTTTGTGATGATGTTTCAGCAATCCTAGCCATTGGTGATTTTCTAGCCACTGCAATATTCTAGTATTGAAACCATTGAGAAGGTAGAACTACCTTTAAGGCCTTCATGTATGATGATAACTCGAGAAAAACTGTGTAACTTGATTCCCCACTGACCTTTTAATTGTTTTTTCAAGCACAAAGACAGAATAATAATGCTAGCCAAAGTACCTGGTTTGGGTCTTTAGGGGGGAGGGAAGGATTTGATGGTTGTAAAAGGACTTAAAACTTTGAAGAAAACGTACAAAATTTTGGGAAAAATCTATTACTTCTCAAGCAATCTGTCTTACATGTTTTTAACTCTTCCTCTGTTTTCAGTTCTTATGTAGCTACCATAAATCTGATGATGTACATGGAACTAACTCTTAATATTTACAGGTTTTTAGAGATGTTGACAGGGTCTTATCTATAAATGTTTGCATAATGCTATAGCAAATTATTGTGCTTATTAAAATGTTTATAACTAAGTTCTTACAGATCATGCCATATATCTTAAGCTTTGGCAAAGTCCTTGTCTTGTGAGATGCTGAGAAAATCTTGGAGATATTTTCAGATAATGTTGAAATTGTTGAAAGATGAAATCTCATACTCTTTAAAAACTTCATTTAGATAGTGGTACTTTTTTGTTGTAGTTGAGGGCAACCTGATTGGGAGCTACTCTGGGATGTTCCTATTTTGTTTGGTGGTTTCCCTGTCTGCAGACTGTACTTCAATTTTTTTTATTTCTCTTTTGTTTTACCTAAGTGTGCATGACTTAGAGTACATTGTATAGCAAATCCCCTGCTAAATAAACACTTCTGTATATTTTTGTATGGTACAAAACGTGCTTGCATTGGGTACAAATGGTTGTAATTCACAAAAAGTGCCACTTACCAGTGCTGCTCTGTGGAGTGTTGTCTCACCTGTACTGCTGTTGTACAAACACGCTGATGAGTGTCGTGATCAATGTTTGCCTTTAGTCTTGGCTCAGGTACTCGTGTGGAGCAGTTCGGTGCTTTTCCTTCTAACTTGTAATACTTGGGATTCTAAGCAGAAAATAAAAGCAGTAAACAAAATCCTTGTGGTTGGAGCAGTACTTTAACAGGTGCTTCTTTCACATCTCAAGTAGAATGCGATAAAGATCACACAGGATGAAGCTTGACTCAGTATCTTAACTCCAACACCTTGGGCTTCATCAATGGGAAATGCCATAAAATTCAAAGTGTTTGGTGAATAATACAGTTTATATAGAGCATCATGTGCATAAAACTTGTTCTCAGCTAAACTAGTATATTTTAAATTTTTACCTTTTAGAGGTGAGTTGCATGGAACTGAGCAAGCAATGCTGTGAGCATTTTCATCTTCAGGGTAATTTAATTCAAACATACATGAACATTACTTACTGTGCCAGAAAGGTTATACAATTAGTATAGACACTTGGAAAAGATTTGATTTACTGAAGATGTTTATCAATAAAACATGATGCTTAAATTTGGTTGCATTAAAAAGGCAGCACACTGACGTCTGGCTTTGACAGCATTTGTTAAACTTAGCTACTGTTCTCAAAGGAGGATGCAATTTTATTCAATCAGTGTAAGTATACTAGTAGTATTTTAATATGAATGTGTTCTGCTTATATTTGACTTTCTCTGAAGGAAAGAATTGAAATTATTTTAAAAAGACCAACCGCCACATTAAAATGAGCACTAGGTCTAAACAGACTTTTAGCTCCAACAGTTTCTCGAAGCTTTTAGCTCAGGAAGCAACAATACAAGTGTGTAAGGATTTTTATTTTTAAGTCAGCTCACGGAAAATATATGGTAATTGAATCTCTTGCATATCTGCATACTTCATCAGTCACCCAAATTGCCTGAGTTTCTCCAGTAACGGAGCTTGTTTCATATTTGCAGATGACTTCTGTATGTTTTACTAGCTGAGTACACTACATATCCCCCAGTTCTTTGTAAAGAAATCAGAGGAATAAATTGATTGAGGCGGGGGGGAAAGAGGTAGAAGAAAACTGCCAGCTCTTCTGGCTTTTTTTTCATCCCCTTCTCTTTCCGAAGGTAAATAAGGAACCAAAATCTAATCCCAAACTGTAAATCATGCCTTTTCTCCTTTCTGTCTTTTTGTCTACAGGAGCATATTTCTACTTCTGGCTGAAATAAATATCTACCAAGAAGGTCAACAAAGACAGTTCCCTTACATTGGGGCCTGCCTTTTTACAAGTTATTCTGTTGCTACTGCTCTGTTCTTGATGAGTCCACTATCTGGAAGTTGAGTGTTATGAAACATAATTGATGGGCTTGATGGATTTTCTTTTTTGTGGGTATGATTTTTTTAAAATCCAAATCTGCAGAATAATAAACAAGCTGGATAAATTGTCTTGAATTTTTATATACTAATGTAGTCATGCAAATAACACTGCTAGGATTCTGTTTACTGTGTTAATGATGTGTGGATGTCCAAAACTTACCTTCCTGGAAGGGTGGTGATAGGTTTTTAATTTGCTTTCAAAATTAAAACCAAAGAAAAATGTAAAATTTCTAGTCAGAAATAAACATCTATACTGTGGAGTAAGGTGATGGCCAAATATTTTTAATTTTAACATGTCTATTTAGGGATATATTGTATGTGGTACTAAATAATGTGTCACCTATATAGGGGAGAGGAGTGCAGTGAAATTATAAACAAAAAATATGAGCAGCTTTGATATGAAGAATGCTATGCACCAAAGCCAAGGTAAATTAGCATAGTCCTGCTTGCAGCCTTTGTCTTAGTTTCTAGTGTGAGAGGAGGATATTAACTGTTGATAAAATCAGGGTTGGAAAGCAATGCTTCCATTAAAATGTTATTACGATTTTTGGATATTGAAACAGACCTTACATTTCTCTCTTTTTTTCCAGCATCAAGAAAGTGATCCATATCTCATCTGCTTGAAAACCATTAGTCACCATTCTAGAGATATGGCTAATTACTTTTAATTAAAAATAGTATTTTGGTAGAGCTGTGCTATTTCTCCTGGGAATTGTTTTAAACTTACTATATGCCTATCATCAATTTTCTGCAATACGGCTTAGGAGGAATTTGTACTGCACTGTTCAATAGCAACAGGTCTGAAGAGTATCAAGGATGAAATTCTCAAGGGTCTTTATGTCATGGATGGAAATGGAATCATTACTGTATTTTTGAACTTCTGCTAACGTCATTGACACCCACCCACAGTCTACTAGAAATACAAGTGCAGAGATCAGGCTCTTCACAGATTACGAGGAGACCAAGAAGGGGCAAGCCAAAGCCAAATTCCCTGGTAAGCTCTATTTTAAAGAATGTGAGAGGGAGAATTTCTTTTCCTCACCCCGAGTCAAGTTGTGAAATGGGTCTCTAGTATATTAGACCAGGCTGTATTAAATACCATTGCACTTATTATTATATGCAGTAAAATTTAATTTAATGCAGTTTTAAAAATTGAGCTCTCTGGATCTTGAGCCATATTTTTGCATTCTCCTTGGAGCACACAGAGTTCTGGTGCTGTATTAGCCACTGAAAATGGCTGTATGTATTAAATGTAAACTTACAAATGTAATACTTTGTTTTGAGTGTTGTACTAGTCCCTCAGAAGAGACTCCAGTGCCTAGAAATAGCTTTGGTATGGGAAACACTTGTTTAGAATAATTGGTTCTTCCAAGTACCTTAGCCCTATGAAAACAAAGAGTTGATAGCACATGAGTTTAATCTGCAGTGGGCAGATATTCCTTGGATTCACATGATTTGTGTGTTCCCAGTGACAGCTCTGTAGGACTTATGGAGTATGTCTGTTTGTCCTTCTTGCAGACAGTCTGTTCATCTCCAGCATGTGGAAAGTGCTGCTCCTGGCTCTATATACAGTACTGGCTGTGAGAGGATTGGCAAAGGGTGCTCCTTTCCAACCAGAAGAAAAATGGAAACCTCTTGATAATCCGAGAAACAGAGACCTGGTAAGGAAATGTTACAAGAAGGAGAGCTGAAGTTCTATGTGATATCTTTTGTTTTCCATCAAGAGGCTCCTTATCTTCTAAACTAAGAGGGGCCCATTAGATGTAATGTCAGGAACTGTGCACTTTGTATAGTCAATAACCATGCCTCAGTCAAGATGTACCCCTTAACTGAGGAGACATTCTCAGAGCACAGTAGTGCATAAAACTCCCTCATTTCTCCATCCAGCAGCTTTCGTTTTTAAAAAAATTATTTGGATTATACAGCTACTTGTTTTAAGAAACAGAAGAGGAATGATTACTGTGTTTCTTTCAAATGTGTGCTCTGATTGCATGTTGTTTCATCTTACGGAAGTACAAATAAGTTTGCATCTGACAGCTACGAAAATACCACCCAGAGAACATTTACACAATCTTAAGAAGAATTTGTGGAGGGAAAGAATCAGTTTCCTGTAATTTTTCCTCAGTGTTTTAAGAAGCATTAACTTCTCCTTTGAAATGATTGTAAGGGGACAGTTCAAATCAATTGCCCACTGTTGCTGACTCTTAGAGAAATGTTTGACAGAGCTGTCCTGTTTGCTCTCAGCAGGGGTTTGGCTGTGCCTGTTTTACAAGGGGTGCAGTTATCAGAGCCCCTGTGATTCAGTGGGGAGCATAAACCAGCAGCAAACAGTTGCTGGTCTTTTGACTTCACATGAGATGTACAAGTCACAGATGGAGTGGACGTGTCTGAATTAGGTTCCCTACGCTGTTATCAGTTTATGATTACAACAGAGGATTTCATCCCACAAAAGAACAAATATTACATCTAATTTGTGTCAGTAGAAATAATTAATCTCCATTGGTCATGCTCTATTTATTTTCATATCCCCAATATGTTCAGTTTTTCAGAACACTCCAGGCTTACTTCTCGGGCAGGGGTCTTGATCTCAGAAAGCTCCCAGCTACTTTCACTGTGAACAATGAAGGACCAAGGCCTGTCACATTCTACTCAGATCCTATTGCTTCTGCATTTGCAGATTATGAAGAAAGGAAAAAGTCTTTTCAGAATTATTTCAAAGGCTGAAAGATTCTGCTGATGAAGGTAAAAGGGGATTGCCTTGTCCTCTGATGTTGTTATGTGTAACCAAGAGAAACAGTGACTGAAGGATAAAACTTCTTTCTCAGAAGGAATTAAAAATGTAGTACCTTAACCCTTGCCTGAAGTGGGTTTTAAAATTCTTGAGGCAGAGAGTTAGGAGGTAATTACCACTTAGATAAAATAACACGTGGTGCTTGTGCCGATCTGTACAGACCACAACTTTTTGTTTTCTCCTTTTTTCTCCCCTCCTTCATATGGGGGAGAATTCTGAAAATGTACAGATAATGAGGGATGCAGGTTTTATGTAAGGAATTGAAAACAGTAAGATTATAAATTGAGATTAATGGTTTCTTGTGATAGATGTATATTAAGAAAATTAATTTAGACATAAGTTATTGCACTAACAAAGCATACATTGTCTTTTACATTCAAGGTAAGTATTGTTTTCTTCTGGTTTACAAATAGCTGAGAATTTCAATGAGATTTAAATCTAAGCATTTTAGTGATTTACTCAGTATCTTAAAGTGCTTAAGTTATAATCAATATTCAGCTTAGGATTTCCAGCTCTGTTCTGTTCTCGGCCTGCTTAACCCATTCTCTCTTTATAAAATCAAAGCTCCATTATTCAAATCTCCATTATTCTTATTATCATGAACCATAGTAAAGCCTGCACTCGAATTTTAATACTAAATTCTCTTTTTGCTGAGTTTTTGTGTCACAAAAAAAAAAGAAGCACCACAGAATGTGTATTTTTTGCTTGAAAAATAAATGAAAAGGGAATTCAGAAGGTGAGAAAATGACTGGTGGAAGTTCTTTGTCCTGCATAATTCAGGATGGTCTTGGCAGTTCTTTTCAGTGTACAGAACTGTTTTGTGGGAACAGAGGTTCAGCCGGTGTTTTCATGTCTTGGTTTGCATATGGCTATTTCTGTATTTGTCTCACATATTTGTAATTTTTTTGTCTTTTTCAGGCATTAACTTCAGAACTCCATGCCAAGTGGAAACCTTCACAGCAAAATTTTACTGCTTTGACTTTTTAACTGTTACCTGGGAATTCATAATTTTCTTTACTGTCACCGTTTCTACCAATGGAATCGGGTGTCCTGCTGTAATGAGCACATTTCTGTCTGTCGACAAATGTGTGCTCTTTGGCTACTGCAGTTCGTGAGCAGAATTGTGCTTAAGTGTGAATAAACGAGGAGTGCAACAGCGTGCATTTAGCTACTGCCAAGAGTGTCTTTGTTCAAAGCTGGTAAATAAATGTTACCTTTCAGTTTATTAGCACGGGATGTCCCAAGGTGCTCTGTGACAACTTTTCAGATCCTCTTTTCATACAACACCTCTCTTGGTGGCCCTCTGGCTGCTTGTGCCCCAGCCCCGCACGGCCATTTCCCACCTTGCCCTAGTCAGAATTGCACCATCACTGCGTGTATGGAGTTAAAATCGCCTCTCCGGTAAAGTTTCCGAGGCGATAGAGGCCGCTGTGGCCCCGCTCGGTGCCGGCGCCTTCCTCCCGGCCCTGCCCTCAGGGCGCGGCACCCGCGGAACTCTGGGCGCGGGCTGCGGCGGGCGCCATAGCGGGACGGACCCGGTGTCTCCCTCACACGGTTCCCCCAGGCCGCGCCGGGGCCATGTCGGGCTTCAGCCCGGAGCTGATCGAGTACCTGGAGGGGAAGATCTCCTTCGAGGAGTTCGAGCAGCGCCGTGAGGAGCGCAAGAGCCGCGAAAAGGTGAGTCTGCCCCGCTTGGCCGCCCCGCGGCGCGGGCCGCCACCCTCATGACAGCACCTGTCAGGGCACGGGCCGCTGCTCTGTGTGTGGGGAGCGGCTCACGCTCTCTGCTTCTGGGGCTACGCAGTTTAAAGATCTGCGTACAGATCAGCAGGAAAGCTCTGTGAGGTGGCGGCAGCGCAGGGGGTGCACGGGGGAGCGCAGGCGGTGCGCGGGGAGCGCAGGCGGTGCGCGGGGAGCGCAGGAGGAGCGCAGGGGGTGCGCGGGGGAGCGCAGGGGGTGCGCGGAAGCNGGGAGCGCAGGCGGTGCGCGGGGAGCGCAGGCGGTGCGCGGGGAGCGCAGGAGGAGCGCAGGGGGTGCGCGGGGGAGCGCAGGGGGTGCGCGGAAGCGCAGAGGGTGCGGGGGAGCGCAGGCGGTGCGCG
>VZRV01008208.1:0-74152 GCA_013398115.1 Falcunculus frontatus
CTGCTCCAAAAAGAGCTCTGCACTCCCACCACTGACTCTTCTCATTCGCACCTGCCCAAGGTTCATCCTTCAGCAACCCCTTTGGAGAAACATCACTAAGTGATATTTATCATTATCAGAACTATGTCTTGGGGTCTTGTTTCCTCAATAATTTCCTTTCCGCTTCCCATTTCACTAATAACAATGACTGTATCTGAAGGCCTTATGACAGGGAAGGCATGGACCTATTTGAGAACGTCCAGTATAGGGCCACAAGTACAATCAGAGTATCAGAGCACTTCTGCTATGAATACAGGTGACAGAGTTGGGGTTCTTCAGCCTGGAGAAGAGAAGGCTCCAGGTAGACTTTACTGTGGCCTTTCAACATTTCAAGCGAGCTTAGAAGAAGGATGCCAACTGAATTTTGAATGTTGCCTGCAGTGACGTGACAGACTCTGTGGAATGTCTTTAAACTGAAAGAGAATAGGTTTAAATCAGGCATTAGGAAGGAATTCTTTACTATGAGGATTGTGAGGCACTGGAAAAAGTATCCAGAGGTAGCCAGGTTACCGCATCCCTTAAAATGTTCAAGGCCAGACTGGCTGGGGCTTTGTGCAATGTTTTCCAGGGGAAGGTTTCCCTTTCCATGGCAGAGGTGCTTGCAATCAGATTACCTCTTCCAACATAAAACATTTTAGGACTCCTGTTGAAGTTTTGGAGGACTGTGGAACGAAAATGGGAGCAGGGAAGAGAGTGAGGAGGAAGGAGCAGCAGTGTTATGGCACAGAAGGCAGTTCCACTCCCCATCCTCCTATGCCACCTGGGAGATGACGGTAGAGACAATCAGGAGTGAAACGGAGTCCAGGAAAACATAAGAGGTGAGGGGAAGGTGTTCTGTAGATTTGGTTTTATTTCATGATCTACTTACTCATTGCCCTGATTTGATTGCTAATGAGTTAAAACCCATTTCTCCAAGTCAAGTCTCTTTTGCCTGTGACCATAACCAGCGAGTGATTTCTCCCTGTCCTTATCTCACCCCACATGCCTTTCAGGATGTATTTTGTCCCTTGACCAGATGAGGAGGAGAGTGATAGAGCAACTTGGTGGCCACCAAGCATCTAGACAGTGTTAACACATTACAGTAGGTGTTTCCTGGCCCTGCAACTTCAAATATTTTGCCATTTTGTTGCCACGAAAATAATTCTATGCATTTCAGTTGACAGTTCTTCAAGTATCATGACCTGCTCTGGTACAAGTCTTTATTTATGTGCTCAACTTTGGGTTTTTCTTAATTCAGGGTCTGCAGTCCAGCAGGGCTTTGTCTGAGTCATCCCTGTACTCACCTTTAAACTATCTGACTCTGGCTCCTCCAAGCTCTGCATGGAATATGTGGTACTTTTTTGGGCCTTACATTATGGCATTGATCCACTCTTCCCAGATCACTGCTCACTGCTCCATTTCTGCCTCTAGAGATACACTTCATCACTCTAGTATATAACTGCTCTCAGTTACCTAGTACCAAACCTTTTCCCCAAGTTCCTTATCCTACATTTCTGACAGGAAAATTCATCCTAATTTTGCAGCCTAGACTGAGGACCTTTTTGAATCCATCTGGGAGCTCGGCCTATCTCACATGCCATTTGCATTCTGGATCCAGATAGGAAAAAAAACTTTGCACACTCTCCCTCCTGCAGCTCACCTGCATTTGTTGCCACTCTGCATATGCAAAGATCTACACCTATAAGCACCGCCAAAACCTGTCAGACACACCTACTGGCTACCAACTTGTGTACTTGCTGTTCAACCTTACCTCTTGGTAAAAGAAAACATTTGTGCTCAGACTTCAACTAGATTAGACAAAATGTCATAAGGTTGCTACAACAATTAGAAATTTCTCCACTCAGAAGTGCAGAGCACACTTGCGTCTATTTAGAGATTTTGCAGATGGACAAATGCATGATGCAACAGTTGCTCTTTATCAGTTTACACAGACCTGGTGTAAATTTTAAAACCAGGTATTCAAAAAACCAGTGCAGAACACAAGGAGAAGTTCTTAACCACTATTAAATGAACCAATTTACGTGGCACAAATGATCAACACCGAAGACAACTTGTTTAAAATTAAATAAATCAAGTCATTTACTTACCATTGGCAGTCTGGATTGAAGCATCTGGAGATCATCATAACCATAAATCTGCTTAAAGACAGATAAAAATACAGTATCATTATAACACTTTTTTCTGATGCTGATCAATTTGGGGCATTGAACTGAGTTTGACTTAAATGCATTCCATGTTAAAGGTCTACAGCTGTATGTCGCAATGTGCTATCATGGGGCACCGCAGCATTTCAAGGAGAGTAGAACTGAAGTTTAAAAGGCTTGTCACTCTGATGTTGTTTCCTGGTGACAATGTTCACTGAGGAGAGTTTGACTGTCCCGTCTTCAATACAGTTTTCACAGTCACATCATTCCCGAACTTGTGAAAAATCTACCAGGCATTCAGATTTGGGAGTAAGAACAACAGCTCTCTTTGCTGTAATCATTGCTTCAAAGAGCAAAAAGATTAAAGAGTTGATGACTTGACCACAAGACAACCTCACGGATATCTCCTCACATTCGGTTTGATATAGAAAAGTTACTGGTATAAAGTTTCAGATTCAAAAAACAGATAACCAAAAATGCGTTGATGCTGCCCAGACATGAAAGAGCTATGTGCAGTCTTTCAAACCACGACAGACAGGACACATGGCACATTTCAGTCACTACTATGGCAAATCCATTCCAGTAACACAAACCTAAAGGAGTGTAAATTTATTCAAGGGGCCTAAAACCTGGTAACACTGAAAACCACAGCCACACTCACGTTTAGCTTCAACAGCAGCCAGATCAGGTCTGTACCAAAAGCTCTGCAGTTTACAATCAACAGTAAGCCTCTATTGAACATATTTCAGATGTTCTTTAGCATTTGGAACAAGAATTCCAGGTGTGACATGTGCCACCAGAAATGCCTTGGCATAGACAGTAGCAGGTCTGGAGGGCCCACTTGAGCCAAGGGCTAAGAAATCAAAGACAAACAATGAAACTGCTTACTGGGTAGGCAGGCAGAAGTCCTCCAGGTCCCACAATATACTGGTTATGCAACAAGGGTGGTACACCTTGGGGCAGGTTTGGGGGAGCTTTGCCTGTAGAACCAAAATACAGACACTTTAACAAGCCTTTAGAAAAGAAAAGGCTTCAGCATTGAGACAAGATAGCTCACAAGTTCTGGCAGCTGCACTGTCTTAGCTTATAAAGAACAGATTTTGTGCTGTTTGATGAATATGCTCAAAATAGCCTGAAGAGTTTAACCATGCCTCAAGGATGGGAAAGCACAGGCTACTTAAGCCTGAAAACAATCCTATCAGAGAATAGCCTGATTTTGTCATTTACTTTGTCCAAGAAGATTACAAGAATTACAGAAACTTCTCTTTTTCTCAGTCCTTTCCTGAAGGCAAATTCAGAAATCATTCCCAATCTGAGAGAGCAAATTCTCTCCTTTCATTTTCTGCTCTGTCAACACATTCCCTTTATCACCAGCAATAGACTGGAAAGCACTAAATGTTGCCAGCATACTTTCTGTGAGTGACTTACTACAGCTAGGAATAGCAAAGAGAAGACTGAAATGGTTTCAGCTGCCCTCATGAAGCAGTGCTAGGAGGCAGAAAAGTAAAAGAACAATGCACTTTGGCCAGTCATAAGACACTTCATTTACAAGCTATAGAAATGGGAAATCCTTCTGTAACCAAGCCTGATCCTTAGTACTACATCACTCACTTCTCTCTATAAGATTTCCTTTTAGCAGTTCAGGTTTATCAGAGAAGAAAGAGAATTTAGCATCGCTTCCACTTCAGTCCAAGAGGCCTCCCAGCCCTCTGTCTCCATGGACTCTCCATCTGAAGTGCTATTTGCTGTGCAATTTTTTTTCCTTTCTGTAGAAGTGGCAGTAGGGATGTGACATATGATAATGAGGACACTGCAGTATATTCTGATACTGCCAAATGAATTCAAGTCACAGAAAAGACTGAAACTAAAGCTAATGCAAACTCATAGTCAGGAGCTGATCACAACTTAAATACAAACTGGGTGAATTTTCTAGCCCAAAACTTCCCAAGTCAGAACTGCTCTGGTATGTATTTATAAAGCTCTTTGGGGATGGAATGTGCTATATAAATGCCACATAACACCCTAACAAATATTTCAAATACATAAAACCAGGCAACTTTATTTCATAAGCCAGCAAATACAGCATGCTGGAAATGCCAGTGAAGAGTGTGGACTTCTTAGCGTTGTTATGGCTGGTGAGATGCTCAACTGACAGCCCTGCTGACTGAAATCCTCTGTCTATCCACGTGATCTGTCAATATTGCCAACCTGAAGACACTAAGGGAGCTGCCCGTGTGGTAGCAGCTGGTATAGACACACTGGTAACGCTCAGGCCAAGGCTGTTTGTAGTGTTCATACTGCTTGCCATGCTGACAACCGAGGAGGTGGTGCTAGTGGCTGAGGTTGAAGCACTTGAAAAGGTTGTTGAGGGCTGGAGCGAAGTTGTGTTCTCAATACTAGTGTGCTAGAAAAGGAGACAAAAAGAATGAGGATCACAGAGCAAATAAACCACAGCGGAAGATGCTGGGAAAAAGGGAAAAATAAAAATAAAAAAAACCCAAAAACTTTTAAAGTAACAGCAGCACATGCAAAAGATACACATTATCTATGTACCAAGCAAGCAACTAAGTTGCATGCTTGTGATGTTTTTGTGATTTGAAGAAAACTATTTTATGAGAGCTAAATTCAAATTGCTATATCATCACAAAGTTATACTACAGTAACTGAAATGTAACATATATCATTCCATCACCTGCATTTTGCCAGCTACTCTCTCCAGTGCAGACTGCTAACAGTCCACATTTTGGAGACATTTCAGACCACCACTTTGAAGTTCGTTTTTGTTTTTTTAATAAACTAGTTACAAGCAAATTTTTTTTTTTTTTATTTCATCCCCCCTAGCTGGCATGACAATTTCCCTCACAACTGTGTGACTGGCAAGTCTCTGTCATAGCTATTCCTGACCTAGTACAAATCACAAGTGGTAACCACTTTTTCCCCACTAGAGGGCTGACATTCCTTCTTCCCTGAGGTAAGGCTCCTGTTTTGGTTCTTGGGGTACTGGGACACACCAAACTTTAAGAGAGGGTCCTAATTATGAGATAAACTGACTATATGCCAAACCTCTATTTTAACACCAACAGGACTTACCACATGTGATGTGCTTGAAGACAACACTGAGGCAGGAGAGAGGCTGCTCTGATGATTGGAAAGAGAGCTGGAAGGAAATTGTAAAGAATTCATAAAATTAATTCTCCCTAGAACTATTTTTAACAAATACAGATACGCAGTAGGACATTAGTTAAAGAATAAAAATTCTACATGTGTGTGCACATACACATACACAGAGTGGTTAAAGACAAAATTACATGTAAGAGTGTGTGTATACATACACATATACACACACAGGCGTGTAAATGTGTACGTATGAATACAGACACCTCTACGGGCACTTTTTCCTTTAACTAGTATCCTATTACCTTTTAATGAAAAAATTAAAGTACAGAGTCACTATTACTAACAAGAAATACCTAAAATGCCATTCATTTTGTATTTTTTAATTTCCTGTATCTTTAGAAAAACTATAGTTGCTTCAGGAATCATATAGCAATGACTCCATGACACAAAGTCCAAAATCAAAACAAGGTTCACAAAAGCAGAAGCCCTGTTTCTCATTCTTTCCCTGCTGTTTCTTGCCATGGGGGACAGGTTTTAAGCAAGGCAGTGCTTTGGTTTGACTCACTATGGTATTTCTCACATTTTGAGCTGCATAATGTTAACCTGACCAGTTAGAACTGCAGGGTATTTGCCCCATAATTAATCCCGAGATCTTCAAATGTCTCCCTGAAAGGTGACTGAAACTGGCTCTTAAACATTTATCTTGACAAGTTATACCTTATATTCGAGGTCAAGAATGTAACCTACTGTACACAGTATGCAAAAAACTGAACCAATATTGAACAAAGATAACCAAAATGAAGATATAAAACACACGTATAGTTTGGTGCTCAAAAAAGCCCCTCCTTATTAACTAAGAAGCTAGAGAGATTCTAACAACAAAATTAGTTTAGTGCTCTCTCTGGAAATAGCCACAAGAAAACACAGCAGTTTTCATACCAAAGCCGATAGCTACATTACATGACCTAATTTGAGAGCAAACACTTCTGGTAGCTCTTCAAGATGTGGGCCCAGAATAAACCTTGGCAGTTTCATAGATTAACTTTGAAAACTGTCCCCTCTCTGCAGGAATTACAACAACAGCACTTTAGGCAGCAAGGGAAAATGTAGTTCAGTCCAACATAAGAGTTTTATACCACTCTCTCACCCAGTCCTCCCAGCTCTTTTAATAAGCCTTAATTCACCATCTGACCTACTGTAGAGATACAGACACCAGCTCTACCAAGTCAGACGTGTTTGGAATTCAGGCATCATGTTGATGGCTGAAACTTGGTATCTGTCCAACAGCATCAACCCCCAGCTGAAATTTCCATCAATTTATACAGCTTTTCAACAAATCAGTGTGAGAAAATGTTTCCAATGTAAAGGAAATAGTTCTTGTTTGACATATTTACTATTTTATTCAACAAAAAAATACTAGAGTGTTAAAACAAAATAAACTATGTCCTAGCTGTGAAACAGGAAAAAAACCCCTGATATCCCACCAAATCAGTTTCTTATATTAACAAATACAGTACAAAGGTGAGTATCAAAAATATAACTCAATCAATACAGCTTCAGGATGTCACCTGACTGAGGATGAAGCTCAAGTAACAGGCTTTCAGAAAAAGAGAGACAGTGCAAATGAGCTGAATTGTGCTAGATGCACTTCCAGGAACATCAGTCTGGTATTTTGAAATACCTTAAGGAAATATCTCAGAAAAAGAAAACACACACAGTTTCCCTGTGAAATTATTTCTGGGTTTTAATTTTAAGAAACACAAATATTAAAAAGAGACTACACTATTTCAAATTGGCCATGAAGTAAACTGTTAAGAAATTATTTCAAACATGACACTGAACAAAAACAGCAGGCACAAAGTAGGAAAAATAAACTGGGGGAATCAATTTAGCCCACATGACTGAAGCAAACCTCCTAAACACAAAGTTGTATACATACCATGAAAGCTTGAGGGCAGCAGCTGCTCTGCCATTAGGAGACAGCCCAGAGCTCATACTTTGCAACCAGAAACATTCTCTTCTCTTCTGAATCTTCTAATGTTGATTCATGTCACAAAAGTGGACCCTGGTGCCTGACAGCCCCATATGGAATCACCCTTACACTTGTCCTATCCCCAAAGCTGACCCTCTCTGTTTATCACAACTCTACTGTACCTGCTCAGCTGGGAGAGTGAGCTGCTGGCCAGATCACTGGACTGAGGCAAGCTGGGCAATGCTGCCACGTGCTGCGACGCTGAAGGCAGAAGCGAGGCCGCGGTGGACACCACACTGGGCAGAGAACTAGCCGAAGGTAGTGAGGGAGAAGGCTCTGTCTTAGGTGCTGGAACTGATGAAGTAGCTGCAACAAGTTAAAAAGAGACATTCAGATTAAAATTCCAGCATACTTGACATCCCAACCCGCATGCAGGAACACAGTAGCATTCTCCCCTCGGTCTAAAAAAATCTGACCATTAAGAACTGGTAACCATATCAAGCAATTTGGCTATGAAAGAAAATTCAAACACAACTGAACTACCATTTTTTCCCTTTAAGCTCTCTACTTATAATAGATTTACAATTATCACTGCTACACACATAGTAAACTACAGTCTTCTGCACTTCACCTGCCACTATCTGGGTTACTAACTTACGCTCACAAGTAATTTTAAAATTCCTTGCTTTTGGTTCAGTAAACATGAGTCAGTTTTGCCTTTTCAAGGCACTGTACAAATCTAGTTGTACCTAGAGCTCTGTTTCTTCATTCCAATCTACACAGCAACGTTGGGGATTGAGATTGAGATTGCTGGAGTACAAGGGTACATAACAACTTATCAGTTTGACATATTCAGTCAAGAGTGTACTGCAGCAGAATAAAAGAAGCTACAATGGCAGGCCACATTTGACCACAGCATTAAGCATTTCTCATGGCTAAGGGCTTGTCAAGTATTGACTCACTTTACTTAGATAACAAAAAGTGTTAGATTTAATCTTAAACTTTTTAGGCTACACAGATTAAAACTTGTTTATAGGATCACTATATTGTAATAAGACGCTTAAAAATTCTACTGTCCAACATGACTCCCAGCTGTTTCACTTATCTCTTCTCCAACAAAAATAACAAAGAATTAGAGACATTCACTCACCAATAAAACTCAGTAAAGAGTTGAGCCCTGCCTTGTGCTGGGCCATGTTCCCACACCACACCAGGGACCACTACCAAGTGGATCATCACTAACTTGTAATGTATGTGAAGACATTCTTAGACCGGTTACCAAACAAAAATCAAATACACACTTGGATGTTATACGTTAGAGTTTGTTCACTTTATTGATTTGATTTCCTAGCTAAATGACCGAAGTCAGGGTCAGTCAGTTGTGGGGTTGCAACGCGAACAGGAATCAAGAGGTCTTGGCCTTGACAATAAGTAAGGCCTCTTAGAAAAGGAAATCCAAGTGACAAATATAGTTATGAAGGCAGCAACCATATCACCTAACAACTCCTGGTAGAACTCATATTAAAAAGGAGTTTAAAACTCTCAATATATTAAGAGCAGGGTTCCTATCCTGAAATAAAAGTAGGTGTCCTCAATACAAGGGACAGAATCACCATCTTAAGATCCCTTACAAGATGCCTAAATGCAATGCGCAAGACAAAGGAAACCAGGAGACCAGTAGGATGGTCAGAAGTAAAACACATCAGTCGTATTTTGAATTAAGGGTTTAGGAAGCTCAAGATCTGGATATTAAAGGAGAAGAACAGCAAAGATGAGAGATGAACAACTAAGAACATTATAGCACATACAGAAGGGAAGAAGTATTTTTGAAAGTTAAGACAAATTCAAAATCACTTGGATGCATGAAATAGACTCAATGGAAGAAGAAAAACAGAAATGCTCTCAAAGGAGAACTGGCATAGGAAAAAAGACTAGTAAAGCCATTACAGGATACAAAAGTATTAGAATTCTCAGATCTTTGTTTTCTATAGCAAAAGGACAGGTTCTGCAGTGAATTTCATAAATTGTTTATTAATTCTGTACTTGACACTATGAAAACACTTTGTGGTGAAAAGCTGTCTTTGTATATATTGATCTTTTAAATAGTAATTCTTGGAGCATAAACACTCCTGTTCCTTTAAATTCAACTTGGCACTAACAAAACACTGTCCCACTAATGACCAACCTGAAGAGATGTTTAAGAGGAGGTTAGACCTAAAATTGAGGTGTTGGAATTCCAAAAGATATTAATTCACACTGCTGTCCTTGAAAACTTCCACAGAGCAGCACAAAGATCAGAAGAGTGAATATTATACTTTAATTATTTTAACTCCAAGTAGAGAGGTGCAGGGGTGCTACAGGTCCATGCCACATTAGAAATAGGCCAAAATGAAGAAACTAACACTTATACCAGAGTCAGTACTGAGGTATTGTTTGCAAGATATCAGGAAACCCAGCAGAGGGAACGTGTCTCTCACCTTCATTCCCCACAGGCTTCTAACAGGGCAGAGACAGAACTAGACATAGTGAGAGGTGCACTCAAAGAATGTGACTTTGTTTCATTACAGCTAAATGCTACTTGCAGCTTCCCAACTCAGAACTGGGAGAACTGCTAAGAAATTTCATAATTATTTTTAATTTTGTATTTTTATTTTCTATTAAATAATTTCTGGCAGGTAAATTGAAAAGGAAACCAGCAGCCAAGCAGCTTCTCTAATTCTAAGGCTGTTTAGGTTTGTAGATTTAATAGAGCTGCTTTCATATTTCAACTGGAGTCAAGAAGCAAGCAATATTTTACGCAAGCAGAAATAAAGTCAAATGGGTCAGCCATAAATTAGTCATGGAGAACAATACAAAACCTTAAACCCAATGTCACTGCTATGCTTGTGTGCACAGCAAGTAGCAAGGAACAATCAGAAAGTCCTGTGCTCAACCAAGCTTTGAAAACTTACTGTCAAGTGTTGCCTGTGTTCTAACACCACTGTGCCCGTTCTGTAAACAAAGAAGAAATGAATTAATAAATCATCTCAGAGGTATATTAAATGTTCAAACTGAATCACACATCGAACATGCTTCATGCAAAATTCTATATTCATACTAAATTGAACAACAAGGCAGAAAATTAAATTTTTACTGCCTTTATGAAAACCACATTATAAAGTTGTCTCAAGTGCACAGTGTCCTGAACATAGAGAATCCCATACACTGCCCATAATACACCCATCAGCAGCAGACCTTCCCATGTACTGTATATAACATAAACTTCAGGTTCACACCAATATGAAAGAAAGAATTGCATTAACATATAGGAAATGGTTGTGCTTTTGATCTAATGTAACTCACAATTTTAACTATCCAAGTTACACAGAGACGCCAATTTTTTTCCATTGAAAGATAAGACTTGAGAAGCACCAGTTGTTTTTTGGATAACGCTGGAGTACAGAAGTGGATAGTCTATGCTTGATCCTCACCAGTACATACGAGCTAGTGCAGAAGACAAGTGTGACTGAGCCAACACATAACAAAGGCCAGAAGTAAATAAACTTACAAACTCTCACAAGTTCCTAAAACATTTAATAAACTCAGTTCTCTTAAAATAAACCTACATTCCATATACAAAGAGAGCAGGTGTGTTTGAATCCCCCAAGAGATTCTTTGTCCTATATCAGACCTCTCCTATGCTTATTAAAATAACACATGAAACTAATTCCCACTGGTGTGAAAATACAACCGAAAAGTAACGCTGGAGGGGCCAAAAAAAGTTTGGGATCCATTTGCTAGGTGCTATATAAATGTAATAAATAATATATCTTGCTATAGATACTGTCAATTTATGACAAAATACCATAACTAGTATTTACATACAGCGACAGTTCCTTTTTTAAAAGCTTAGCTTCAGGGAAGGAAACTCAAGAAGAATATTAAGTGTTACTAAAAAAAAGGGTCAAAAGACAATTTAAGATGTCAAAACCCACAAAAACAGAGGCTCTTACATCCCAAATACAGTATTGCCAAAAATGACTACACACTAGGAAAAGCAAAAACAAGTAACAGGGTGGGCTTGGGAATCAGAAACACCACTGGGCTTGGTTAAAGCATTAACATATCAGGGGAAAACAAACCTAACACAGGTAAGAATACTCCCCCTTTTCAAGGTCCCGTTTCTGTAGTGAACTCACCGTAACTGCAACAGGGGTTGGTTCAGACGGAGCCATGGAGCTTTGGTACGCTATCCTACTATGCACAGAAGTCTGCTCATAGCAGGAAGTTGTTACTGGGCTAGTGCTCTGGGATGAGCAGGTCAGACTGGAAGAGCTGATGGCAGAGGTTGTGTAGGTGGAGTCCTGTACTGTATTGGATATTGGCAAAGAGGTATTTGAAGGATCACTGGAAAAAATAATTATTTATCATCTTGGTAAGTATTTCAAATACCTTCATGAAAATATCAGCTCCTATATAGTTATTTAGAACTACCTTAAACATGTAGAATAATCTACACTATTCATATTAGAAAATCTAAGAATGTAAAAAAAAATTATGATATTGCTTTGGTCCCTATGAATCATTGCTTCAAAACATCAGCTGCACTAAGCACCATTCACCTTCCTCGTTCCAGCCCAACGTAGACAAGAATTTACACACAAGCACTTTTCAGTCATGTTATTTCCATCTTTTCCAAGGATAAAGTAATGATCATAATCTTTCCTTTTTAAACAAGCAGAATTGATAAAGTCTGGTATATGATGAATAACCACAAAAGGATTCTTTTTACAACAGAATCCTAATGTTACAGAATGAACTATGCAAAGAGCTAAAAAATACTTTAAAATATGCAGGAATGTTTTATTTTCCAAATAGTTTAAATATCATGTATAAAACTAAAAGTTAGTGTGAAAGTTCATTTTTATTAATATTTCTGAATTAACTTCAGGAAGCTTTTTACTGATGCTGATTTTTCAATGAGTAAGGAATTTAAAATGGTTTACTGGTACACTGGCACTTCACATTGGCTATTTTAGCATTTCAGTAAGAGCTTCTGCATACAGAAAGCCTAGCTTCTCATTTTCTCATCCTGTAGGAGCATCAGGTCTGTAATCTGGTGCCAATCTACTAACACACATATATGGTACAAAGGTCAACTCTGCTGGATCAGACAGAGAAAAATGTGGGCTGTGAGGAAGAAACCCCCAAAAAACTCAAAAATCAGGGCAATTCAACGTGAGAAAGAAATTCTATAAAGGATAGCTTATTACAAGGTTATTTATATTCACATCATCTCCAGCTTTGCATCTACCCATCCAGGGAGATTTTGATTACCATTAGAGAAGAAATTTATCATTTAAGATACAATGAACAGAAAACAAGTCATCATATTTTCCCCCTCCATTACATTGTAACCATGTCTTGATGTTTTTGGCACAAACTTGACCCCTTCAAGAACACCTGAGAATGCAGGAGGGCAACTCACACATACTTTACAGATTTTGAATATAAGCTATTGTTGGTCGCCTGGCTGGTATTCTCACTGCTTGAAGTTGATCCAAACTCTGGGAGTGTAGGCTCTGACCCAAACTCAAGAGCTCCAAACTGAACGTTTAACCCTGTCACGTCTGCTGATCCAGGCATCTCCACTGCAGAGGCAGGAATCTTAAAGGAAGAAAAAAGCCATAATTTCTTTGCATGCATCCACAACCTGAAATTAATCCACTGATTCTGCCTGAATCTGGAGCTGAAGGAGTAAGCCATACTATTCTACAATACCAAAGTATCATCTGTGTACAACCCTCCTGCCTCAACCAATATTCATACTGCGGCTACTAAGTCCATCTAAAAACCACTCAGCGACAGCCATTTTCCATACAGAACAACCAGGCAGGTGCTTGCAAAAGGTATCACCCCAGTATTTTGGACCTAGTAACTATCCAGCTTAGTGTTTCCTGCTTTACAAATAAGAAATACACCAAGGTCTTTGCTCTCCTTCTCCCTAGCAATTGATATCAAATATATATCAAGTAGAATCATAGAAATAATTTAGGTCGGACAAGAACATTAAGATCAAGTTCAACTATTAAAGTCAGCACTACCAAGTCCTAAACCATGTCCCTAAGCACCACATCTTCACATATTTTAAACAGTTCCAGGGATGATCACCACTTACCTGGGCAGCCTGCTCTGATGACTGACAACTCTCTCAGTGATGACATTTTTCCTAATATCCAATCTAAACCTTCCCTAGTGCAACTTGAGTCTGTTTCCTCTTGTCTTGCCACTTGCTACCCGGGAGAAGAGACCAATCTCCACCTGGCTACACCCTCGATTCTAGAGAGTGATCAGGTTTCCCTCAAGCGTCATTTTCTCCAGGTTGAGCCCCTGCAGCTCCCTCAGCTGCTTCCCGGACCTGTGCTCCAGACCCTTCCCCAGATCCGCTCCCTTCTCCGGACACGGTCCAGCCCCTCAACATCTTCCTCTGTGAGGGACCCAGAACTGGACACGGGATTTGAGGTGCAGCCTCACCAGTGCCCAGTACAGGGGGACAGTCACTGCCCTGGTCCTGCTGGCCACACCACTGCTGACACAAGTTTTTGTGGTTTTTACTAAGGACAAGCCACCACTCAACTACCCACCTTGGATGCTGGAGTTATCCTCCGTTTTGGTGGTTTTATCTGTTTCTGCTGGGTTTGATGAACAGTCACTGCCTGGTTATCCATAGAGATAGTGGGGAGCTGTAATATTTTGCTAACAGCTGTAGAGGTGTCTACCGGTGATGGCTCTCGAAGTTTTACCTGGGAGGAGGACGACTCCAGCCCAGGAGGAGGAACAGGAACCACCTGCATTTGTTGTTGCTGTCGCTGGGTCAGCTGGCTCAGAACTGGAGATGGCTCAGGCTGGGATTTAAAATCTGGTCAGTGTTGGGAAAAAGAAATATCAAAATTAAAGAGCTGAACTCTGCTCTTCACAGTTCTATTCTATATGGAAGGATCTGTGCGATGCTTAACAGTTATGATACTATAGAATCTGCAAGTCTTTTCAGACATCACAGGAGTTTCACATTCATCATTACCACTCTAACAGTAATAAGAAGAACAGCTGATACACCTTCTACTTTAAATAAACAGCTGTGGCCAAGCATTATTTAGTTTTTTCCAAAAATATGAGAGCAAACCTATCTACACAGTCACAATATTATCATACACAAGTCCTCAAAACCTGCTATGGATTATTTTAATCAAACACTTCAAATTTCACTGCAGTTAACTGCACAATAAAATGTGGATTACTTCCACGGGGTGAAGAGTTGCAATTTAGAGGTATTATGATTTAGGATACCCTACCCCTGCAAAGAAGAAGATGTAAAAAAATAAAAAAATCTTCTACCATCTCATAATAGCTGAGAGTCAAAGAGATGCTGCACATGAACAAGTTTTTTCCCCAAGTCTTCCCTTTCATAGTTTTCAGATGCTGAAACCCATGAAGTGACCTACAGCACTGGTCAACCACCATAGAGATCTACAGCATTTCCAGTGTGAAGGGTTTTTTATTCAGCTGGCAAAGTCCATTAGAAAGCATTAAAATGTACATAACCTTTTTTTTTTAGATTTTCTGCATGTCAAAGATAGTAACTGCTACCAATGTCTGCTTATCTACACATAAACATATACACATACACATGAGAGATACAAGAGCTATCTTCTTCACAGTGAGGATACTGCTAGGATCAACACTGCAGAAACTAAGTTTGTCATTTTCACTGTTGCTGCTAATTTTACTCAATTACATGAAAAATTCATACAATTATAAATATGCAAAACAAATAACCTGAATCATTCACAGCACACTAGGGAAAGAACACTGAGGCGTGATGTGCATGATGAAGAAATTACATAGTACTCATTCAAAATTCATGTAATGAGTAGAAGAGAAAATTTGGGAAAAAAACCCCAAAATACAGTACACAACTTTATACTCAGCTAAAAGCAGCATAGGTACAATGAAAATAAGTATTTTCCTACATTTGCCGAATAACAGTCACCAACAAAGTTCCATGTAAATATTCAAGCACACTAAATCAAGGAAGGCTCAATAACTTTAAAGATGCAATAACATTTATGGATAGGCTTAAGCTTAACAAAACTTAGTTTATGATATATATATACTTGTGATGTCTATTACCAGCAAATAAATATCACACTTACAATGACTATAAGTAATTATATTACTAGGATTATATTTTTTTAGAAAGTCTTTCATTAAAGTAATTTTAAACCGGCATTAATAAATCTTACTGGCTAATAGAGAGAGAGAGAAAAAGCTGTGTCAAAGCACTTACCAAACTGACTGAGGACTGAGGACTGAGTAATAGGTGGTTTTAGATCCCAGGATGACGCAGCAGCTGTGCTAGTGGTGGCAGAACTGCTATTGGTTTGTTGGGAGGTAAACTGACCCAATCCTGGTGATTTCAATTGGTCCAAGATTTGAGAACCAGTAGAGTTCGCCAGTTTAGAGGATCTGAGTTCTCCAAAGCCAGAACAAAGAACTGCCGACTACCAAAAGACAAAGAAGATGAGAGGAAGGAGCGGAGTTAATTTTTTAACTAATAATTGAACATAATCATAGGGTCAATGTCTACAAGCTGCTACCTGGCAGCAACTAAAATCTTTTCAGACCCAGATTACTAACAAATGACCAGTAAAAACTTCCACAACCATAATCTCAATAATACTAACTCAATTGAACCCATGCATCTCAAAATATCATAGATTTACTAATAGTTGGACCGATTTTTAGAGAATAAACACCTCATCTCACACCCTCAAAACTGACTCAGAAATAGGCATGTTTCCACAAGAAGCAGTCAAATATGTGCTTGGAAATAACACATTCAGTTTTCTGGCCTAGAACTCTCAACTATAAACATATTATTTTATCCTACATCAGCAAGCAATGAGCACATCTGCTTTCTAATCAAAAACTAATACAACTACTTCACGTAAACCCAGAAATAACTAAGCAGCAAAATGAAAATTTTTTTTTTTCGGGGGGGGGGGGGTGGAGGGAGGGCAGTGTGAAAGAAAGGAATGATATTCTTTATTTTCAACTTTTTCAACAAATACCAAAACACTTCATGAAATGACCAGCACTGGAAAAGTTGTTTAACCTGAAATATTTACTCATGAACAACACTTAGGAAACATTTAGAAAGCGTAAGATAGTTTTACCAGACTTTGAGGAGAGTAAGAGTTTACAGCACTGGAGCTGCCTGTTCCTGATGCCATCTGGGTGCTGTGCTGAGAATTTGTGAATACTAAGGCTTGGCCAAAGGTCTGCTGCTGGGGAGCCTCAAACGAGTTGCCTTCTGTCTCTTGGGTAGATGTCACCGGCTTTTGAAGCAGTGTCACCAAATCAATGCTGTAAGACAAAGCGAAATTTGGCTGGAATGAACACAGTGATTAAACTGCAGTGACACTGAGGAAAGCACTAACAATACTAAAGCTACCATCCCAGCAACAGAATTATTACTGATTAACAGTCTTTTCAAATGTTTTTTGTCTATCATACAAAAGAGATAGAAGCGAGCTTTTTGCCAGCAAGAAACAAACACAAAAAACCCACTCCAATTTGAACGGATGAACTAAAACATTTTCTAACATAATTTGAGGGGCATTCACTGGAAGAACAAAACAAAACACATATGAATATACTACCTTTAAGAAAGAAAGGAGTATAAACTATAGACCACCTGACACCATGCCTCATGCAAATCACATCCATATTATATGGAAAATTTTGCTGCAGCACAGCAGAATCAGGACATTTGGGACCATTAGCCTACTTAGTTTTCAGATCTCATGCTATCCAACTACCAAATTCTTCACCACTAAACTTTAACATGCTCTCTGGGAATATGAGGCTAATGGAGGCAGCTGATTCCACAACACCACCAGCAAGGCATTTGAAGACAAAGGCAAGCAAAGGAAGGCAGCAACTGACATATTTCTGGTTCTTGACCTTAACCCTCTATCATCAGTAAAGGCTAGTAACTGTGATGTTTACCAGGGAATTCAACTTTTTGCCAATGCAAGCTTTCATTTATCACATTTGTCAAAGCACTACATTCTGAACACTTTCTGCATCTACAAAGGCAGGCTTTCCATTTTCTGGACACTAAAGCCAGAGCTTTCTTTTTTCAACAGCAAAAGATTTTTCTTCCCAGCTACTTTTCTTCCTGCCTGTAAGCAGTTCTGATGCAGAAGATGTATTACGCTCTCATATTTAATAAGTTTGTCTCCACTTTCATCGTCAAAAATATGTAACTCAGGAATTCACAGAAACGAGTTGCAAGCAAGGCTTTTTCAGTTTGGAGATGAGTTTGACCAATCTCTGACAGAGTTTTTATTCAATATTTTATGCATGCAAGCTAACATTGCTTAGTCAAGGAGAAGGTTTTTAAAGTATAGGGAAAACATAGAAGAAGAGCTTACCTTTGTCCAGGAGTCACATGATTCTCTGCTGGAACAGAAGATGCAGTGAAGACTTTTGTTTCAGAAAGCTGAAAAAGAGATGGGGGAAGAATTTTAATCCCACACATGCTCGCACTTCCCTCTTGCAACATCTGCAGAAATTCCATTTTGGTCACGCACTTTCAAGATAAAAGTGAAGTCAAACTACCGTTACAAACAGCTACTCTGAAGCTCTGCTTAAAAAGACAAAAACATGTAGTCAAACTTCAGTAAAATCTTCTCCACAGAATCAAGTACCTATTTAATTAGAGGGTTGGGTTAGGAAATTTGACCTACTGAAAACACGCACCAGTATAGAACAGTATACCAAAGTAACTACATCTGTTTGGGAAACAGTTTAACTGAAATATACCAGTAGAAAGTAATTAACATGACAGCCATTCTATCATCAGTGTGCAAACAATTGATGACACTACACAGCAACTCTGATAAATCTTGTTGCACAAGGGTAACACACTGCACTGCTCCCACCCATTTCACGTATCTCTGCATGTGACATTTCAGCTCCCACCACCAGCAGAGGCAGGTAAGTACAGGTAAGTACTGTGAACCAGCACTCATGGTTCCTTCTTGGCAGCTCTGTTAGGAGTGGCAATAAAGTCTTTAACTGAGTGCTCTGAGAGCAGAGTTTGAAAACAGTAATAAAGTGAGGGCCATGCTGACGCTCATGTAACAAGTCAGACCACCCACAGAGGAAACCTGCACTGTTTTCACCATGCTGTTACAATACAGAGAGATACTGCACAGGCACCTGGGGAAATGGAGCTGGTTGGGATTTTGGGGGAAAAGAGGGGGTTGGTTTTTGGCTGTGTGGTTGGATTTTTTTAATCGTTTTTGTTGTTTAAAAAGTAGTAGTTGAAGAACTACAACTCTGTAGGGCTAATTTGTTTCTACTGACAGGAGTACTTGCAAACCATAATAGGTCTGAAGCCAGTACAGGTTAAGTTTAGCAAGACAGAGATATGCATGTACAACGTTAATATTTTAAATTTAATTTTCACAAAATCACCCCTATTTACTTTGGTGTAGCCTTGTCTTAGACTGAAGAATAACTGATCTATCCAAACACTTACAAAGAACACCTTTAAAACGTGCCATTTGATACAGCTCTTCTAGGAAATGATGCATTTTTAATTGCATACATTGGTAGCAGCCCAGTTCAAAGGACATCACAGACATGAGCCGATTTCATCTGCCATCCCACAGGCAGCTCTACTGAGAACATGTGTACCCCTGAACGTGGACATCTGATAGGGATTCTCCTGTGAAACACGGTTGATTTAAGAAGGGCACAGAAGGGATGATGGGGAGCAAATCACTACTCACAGGCAAAGTAAAGATATTTCACATATTCTCCCAGCACCCTCTTACAAGCAGCACATGAGGCCATGAAGAAATCAGTACTACCACAGTTCCTCCCTCAATTTCTTGCCCTTCCCTTGCTGCCAACACAATGCACTTTAATCCCTCATTTCTGGATCACCCGTCCTGAGATTAATGCTGACAGCCCACAACTCTATGTACTGACCAGAACAAAGAAAGAACATTCTGCTTAAGTACATTTCAGTTAAAAAGGCTGTTCCTCTATTGTTCAGCCCTTTCCCCACTGTGTATTTTATTTTAGAGCAATGTGTGCTGTACTTTCTCGGGTATTATGATATTCCTGCATTACGTGGCACAAGGAGGTCAGCTAATGGCACAAGCAGCACACCATGGTCTGCAATCCCTTGGTTAAATATTAAATTCTTTGTAATATCAACAGCTTCTTACACTCACATAACCCAGGAAAAGACTAACCATGGATAAAACTGATGAATCCCAAAAATTAAGCAAATTAAGGAGACTGAGGATGTTTGTGACAAGGCAAAAACATGCTTGATGTGTGAGAGAGTAAATGTTCTCTACAGATGAACTAGCATGCAAACAAAAGTCTCCAGCTACCAGCTCAGCTACACTGAGGTTTACACTACACCCTGTAGCAAACTCACTGCCACAAGGTCCAATCAAGCACTTAATTCAGGACTCTGCAGGGATTATGGCATTTGTCAAAACACATATTTCGTGCTGCAGCAGCTGCAAAGTTTTATTATACAGATGTATTTAGTATTTCTTAGAAGTAGTATTTTCAGCTCCTAACCAAGCCATTTAGCTCTCTGCACACTACACTCACAAATCTTTCACTGAAGCTCTGGTATTTTCCCAAGAACTGAACGAGTGGTTGTGAGCCATTTGCCGGTGTTGGCCTCACAGGGGTATGTCCTCCATCTGCAGTGAAATGCCCGTGCTTTCCAGCTCCTGTTCCTATGGTAAAATCATTCTCCAATCACCAAACAGACAACGCACTTGACAACTAGCTACCAGCTCCTAAAAGAATACAGGAATATTGAGGAGAAGAGGAAAATATACTCCAGCATCCCCACAGAAACTCAACATCAACAAATCAGAAATTAAAAAAAAACATATTACTGTTTTGGTATGATGTAGTGAAGGTAAAGAAATTAAAACAAGTTCTCATGCTGCTTCCTGGTAAAGAAACCACTTCCACACACTTTCACTTTTTTTTTTCTTTCCTTTTTTTTAAGAAGTGTTGCTGTTGTTTCAAATAAAAACTAGTACTACCAACACTGCACAGAAAATGCTTGCCATCACACACTTTCTGGCAATTTGTATTTATTCTATTTCTCTCCTTTGGATAGTTTCTGTAGTTAAACTTCACATTCTTTATCCAGGAGAGCATGACCACAATTTTAAGAGCAAAATCTAGAGCCACCTACAGTACCTCAATATTTGTCTAGTCCTTCATTGTTCACGCCCTGAATATCCCTTAAACAAAATACAACCTCCTATTTTCACTGCAAGCAGTTTCCATTCTATTTAATAGCAGGTTGACAACCTATTATACTTGCTCAATACTCACTACAAAAGATAAGGACCAGACAGGACTATTTGGTCACAAAGACCTAATTCTTCTCGGGTCAAACAATGTTAAATTTCACTCACTTGCTCATAACTTGTATCTGACTAGAGAGCACCACATTTAAACAGAAACATTCTTTAGAAAGACACCTGGTCTTTCCCCGCAGACAGCAAATATATCGACCTCCTTGGTTCTTTTAATCAATAGTCATGCCCCTAGAACTGTTTGTTATACACTTGAATGCATGGGTCCATTTTCCAGACAGAGGTTCGTACTACACCTCTGCTACACTAAAACCATTATTTGCTCCTAAAGTAACTCTTTCAGATTCCCTAAATTAAAATCTCCCTTCTCAAGGACCTCTTTGATCAGTCATTTTCAGCTATTATACACAATTTTTCATCTGTAAAAGCAATGAGAAATTGGATTTGGTACTTAAGAATCAAGTTCAGGAGCGTCCACATACAGAAATATAACTCAAGAACGATTAGGAGATGGGGAAGAGTGCCAATAGGCAAAAAGACTACGATAGGAGCTTTTTGATAGAGCATCAGCTCATGCTGAGCTGTTCTTTTTTCATCATCCACTACAATCCTGAAAACTTTTCAGTTGCTGCTTTCCAGACACCAGGCCCTTATTCTGAAGGTATGTCTGTATTCCCATAAAACAAATGGATACTTGGATATATTAAACCATTTTTCACTGGAATGGCTCAAATTTTACAGAGGTCCTAATCTCTCTGCATGACTGGCTTACTTTTAAATGCCATTCCGATAACTTTTGGATTTCACAAACATTTTATTAAGCAATTATTTTAGTTTTATTTCCAAATCATTGATAGAGGCAATAGATGGCATCTGGCCCAGGACTGGGGAGCACTAAAAGCCCTCCTACAAAAGCCCACATTCAATAAGGGCTCTTCTGTAACAGATTTATTTGCCAAAATTTGCAAGGCAGATTTCAATACACTAATGTGTTTGGTGATAGAATGCAATTATTTTTAGAACAAAAGATGTAATATATTTTTCCTTTTTTTTTTTTTGGGTGCATGTTTCGGGCTAATGTATCTGCATCTTGACATTTTATTCACTCTTTCTGAATATTAGCAGACAAACTACTTTCTTTTAGGTTACAGGGATTTTTCCAGAATCCAAAATTAATAAAAATTAACAATGGACTAGAGATTTCCAAATTCATTTGCAAATTATTCAGCTCTAGTAACTAATTAAAACAAATTCCATCCCTAGTCAGCATTGTTCAACACCCCTCCCATACTTCAAATGCTGTATTGTACCAGTATCAAACAGGGGTGAGAATAGCCCATAAATTTCCACCTCTCCTAGCCTTTAGTCCACCTCTAGTACATATTGAAGAAACTGAGGACAGGTTTAAAATGTCAGCTTTTGATGACATTAACTGATACAGAAAACCTAGGTATTTAAGAGTTTCTTTCAATTATCTCGAAAGATACATCCCTGTCATTAGGCGAGGATGGAGTGTTCATATCAGTTACATGAAACATTCACACATTTCCAGGAATAACACTGACATGCTGCCCTGCAGGAGGAGGCAAAAGGGATGACTTCTGAGACAATCTCTCACTCTTCTGAAAATAAACTTGAAATAATGGGTGTTACTTCAAATATTTAGTTTTTGAAAACTACATGAACTCTGAAGAGAGTAAATAATCAACTGGCATATCCAACAAGTTGCACTTACATCTTCATTCCAGTCTTCTGCTGTCCATTCTTCTATTGAGTTTTTCCATGCTCCTATTATAATTGGGGGAAAGAAAGAAAACAGGTACAAGTTAAAGGCACAATATTGTGTTTCAATCCTTCTGCTTTAAAAGCAATCCTGTTTTCATTATCAGTGGAACACAAAGCAAGGAGATGGAGGTTGGAAACATATTTGGAAACACGGTTGGAAGCTCCAGGAAACTGGTCTGAAGAACTAAAATTTTGGGAGGGAAACACTACCACTCCTCCATTCTCCTGCCTTTAATTTTTGTTTTCAGGAATTTCTTAGCCACTAGGGTACCGGATTTGATCCACATGAATGCACATCTGCACCCAGTGATTAATACCAAACACTGGAAGAACTTCCTCCTATGGGCCCAACGATGGTGAGAGGTTACTCAACCCTCCCACAGGATCCCCTAGTTTCATGCACAAATGCATACAGAACAAAACACAACCACAGCACCTGCTCTGATATCCACAATCCTACTTTCAGCACATTCAATTTCAACACCCAGGCCTGTACAGACTACTTTCCAACCTGTTAACTCACTCCTCAGAGTGGAACAACTCCAATTCCTTCCCCTGAGAGAGCAATTTATTTTAGAACATAAATAATTCTTACAATGGTAGCAGGAAAGTCTTTAAATTTCCACTGTAGCTAAAAACCACTTCCTGTAACTTGTGGCAGAGTTGATTTGGGAAACACTGGAGCACAGTGCAGCATACAGAAATAGGAAAACTACAGAAAACGATCCTATGGATGCAAAGAACTGACCTCTTCTACTGGAAACTGCAGGTACAGACATGCAAGAGCAATAAAGGGACTGAAGGCCTTGGCCACCAGCAGAAGCACAGAGAGGGTTATCCCAACAGCAACCAGAGCCTTTGTGTAAACTGTGCAACCATGATCAAAGAAAACTCCAGCACCAAAAGTAGCGCCACCAGCACCGTGGATCAAGTACAAAAACAAAAGGACTGCTGCTTCAATCACCTCCTTTCACTTAACCAGGAACTGTCTGAGATGCATTAATCCAGAAACAAGCCCCCCAAAGACAGCATCAAAGCCACCTGGTAGCAATGCCAGCACTGCACTGGTGCTTCCTCTCGTACCCCATGACACTGCAGCAGGTTCTGGCACAGGAGGGTCAAGCAGCACCAGTTCAGTCAGGCAAATGGGCCAACCATGAAGGCTACACACAGTGCAGGGAAGAGAGGAGGGTTATACCTTGGAATCCAAAATTATTTGGCAGGTCCTGAGCAAGGTAATATCTGCTCTGTGTTGACTCTGTGGAGTAATACAGAGTTGCCTGAAACATCTCATGATCACATTTTAGCCAACAGCCCCTAACCAAGGCTGATGTTTTTACGAATAACCATACCCTGTAGCAAAACTACTACAATGCCTCAAATTTCTAGACTAATCTACACATCTCTACAGAAATTTTGAAAAGGAGGAAAAGCCCAATGAGCAGCAGTTTTTAGAGGAACAGTTGATTTTCTTTTCCTTCCCCTGACCAGCACAGAATTCCTTCCCCCAGTATTTCTTCTTTGAAGAAGAAATACAAGTATTTGCCCTGCTTGTATTTATCTCCCATAAGCCAGTGCCAAGGCCTGTATCTAGAAGGACAAACCTTGCGCTGACACCAGAACACTAAAACAGAGCTTGGAGTCTGATAAAATAAACACTAAAAGAGCTCAGATACATCAAGCCAAACTCTCAAGTATTTTCCACCACCTTTGGGAGACCAAATCTGTTTGGAATAATACTTGTGATGTTTTCCTGACATTCAATTTAAACAATTATCTCTTATTCCTTCTCATAAAACTAGTTCTGAGAGTTTACTCTTTTAAATACTGCGTACAACCCTTCATCCTTTAATTAGTTTGCCCAGGCCAAGTTTACTAGTGTCATTTACCAACACTCTTCCTTCCCAACTCAATCCTTCCAGTCTCAGTTATTTCAGTACTCTTTCCACTAAATCCATTTTGAATGTCTTCCTCCTGTTGATGGGATTTCTAAGTCAGATCTTGCCACAGGCGCACCAATTTCTTTTTAGTCCGAAATCCACCTTGGCATTACTGCAACTCATGCATCCTCTTCCCAATCTTTCCCCCCAAGCTTTGCAAAGCATCACAATTCAAGAGTTCTCTGTTTTCCACCAAAATTATGTTTTGTGTTTTCAGGGATCCTTGTCATACCAGCTTCAACCTAGATGGTTATTTGCAACTCTTTCCTGTTTCTCTTTGTAACAAGATCAGTTTTAGAAAGTTACCAAGACAATAAAAAGACATCTTTTTATTAGTCTTCAGCTATTTTCCTCCAATTCTCATCTCTTCCTGTCACACTATTTAATTTTTTACCCTTTCTTCAAATAATCATTGATATTAGCCCCAAAATAAATTTAACTTGGTCTATGTCAAACTTACGTACTAATTCTTTCCTTCTGGATTACATTTGCATTCCAGACAGACCTGAAAGTTTCCTTAAAATGTTCCTTCTGACTTTTACAGCAGATATTAAAAGAAACAAAACACAAAAACCCCACAAAAACAAAAACCCAAACACCAACTTCCTTGTACCTTCTAAGGAACACAACTGTCCCCCTTGAAAGGCACCCTATAATTTATTTTTTATTTCTTGTCATTCTTCAGTTTCAGAGTAATTTAAGGCTGTTCATAACTATGATAACAAAGGAAGTTTTTCAGTGAAACTTACGAAACCCTATCAAAGTAGAGACATGTGTAAATTACCAGAACACAAGGCCATTTTTACAACAAACTTTGAGAAGTGAGAACCTCCAATATAACTTATGTATAAGAACTGCTGTGATTTGTGCTCATTTTCTCCCACTGCCCTGTACATTACAAAAAATGTAAGAGAGGAATCATGCTGCTCAAGCTTATTCCCTTTTGGAGGAGGATTGGTCACTTGGTTTCTACTTAACTGTCCCTTCTCTTTGCCTTTCATCTGTACATTATTTATATATAAATTAGAATGCAGGAAAACTGATGCAGTATTTTTTGGAATACAACTACACTTAAACATTATGAACTATTAAAGACTTGCCCTTCAGTCTATATTTCAACCAACAACACTAAATTTTACCTCTATAGAACCAGCTAGCTTTTCTACTGGATTACACAATGGTGCACCTAGAAACACTATTCAAGTCACCGTGAGTCCTCTCACATCTGCAACAATTCAGGGCATGAGGTTCTAGAGCACTTTCAGAGTACACATGACAGGAACGACATTTTGGAAACAAATACTGTATTTATTTTTAATGAAAATATTCATTTCCCCAGCACTGGCTAAAGGAAGAAATATTTAGGAAATAACTCAGAACGTCACGAAGAGTTTATATTTGCATTATGTCTTCAGACAATATTCTGATAAGCAAGTATCTCTTATTTCTCTAGGCAGTTACCCAGTTATCTCCTCTTTAATGTAACTGCAGCTGAAAGATGCTAGTTTTCCAAGTAGCGTGAGCTAATATTGTTTACTTTCTTTTTAGATGAAATCAGAAATGGGACTGGGTAATGAAGAATAAAGAGAGGGATTTCCTTCCTGTCCTTCCTGCATAAACTCTTACCAGAAATCTAAAAAGCCCACTGCAAGCTTTACAGCTTTCCATATACATAGAGCTCCCACATTAAAAATTTCCGTTAACTCCACATTGGGAACTTAACTGGGTCTGTTGATTTGTAACTAACAAAACAGCACTGTAAATTTAGGGGGAAAAACCTGCAAATTAGTATTTGGGATTAACAAGTCAAATCATGCTCAACTTTATGCAACCTACTTCCAGCCCCATACCTTATCTGTCACTTTTTCCCCCTGCCACTGCTTCCGTGTTCCTTCCCAGCAGTCTCTTCTGCTTTAAAATTACTACCCCAGCTGCAGCTTCCTCTAAAAACCCTCAAGACACTTTCCACCACAAGGCTACCCACTTGGACAAAACTAGCAATTCAATTTTAAAGCCTTTTCTTTCTGAAGTGATTCCTTTAGGCCCAGGGACTTCTTTCAGACACTCCTAGAGCTTGTCTAAAGAAGCAGCACCGTAAAATAACGCATTCTTTAGAGAGACATTTTTGTTTTGTCACTTACGGTGCCTTTTTCATTTGAAAGTAAATTAAGATTAGCAACAAAAAGGTACTTAACACCCAAGATGAACATTCACACTTACCTAGTTTACTTTCAATTTCCACCAAACAAGTAATTTTGCAGGAACTCCCCATAATGACACTCACTCTTTCATACCTCAAAGAATGATTAATCTGACAAGGCATGGGAAAATTCCCAAATGCCTTCTCACACTGTCTCCATACAATGCTTCCCAAATTTCCATGCATGCCTTAAGCTGTGTTACTGAAGTCCAGTGTGGTTGTTGGTGACACGTGCACAGCAAAAATGAGCCTGGCATCCAAACAAATTCCACACATCAAAACTCTGAATTTCCACCACTCTGTCAGCAGCACACCCCTTATGGTGACACATTCCTACTATAAGAGGGATCTGTTTACCCACACCAAGCTACACTTATTCCTAGGCAGAATTCTTCCATTACTGAACACTGAGGAGATGCCTACAAGGACAGAGGCTGCTGTAACAGTGGCACATGGAGGTTACTCTGAGTTAGCAGGGAGGGTCTCAGAACACCTGGGTTCATTTCGGAAGTGGAGCACAAGTCATACGTAAGCCACAACCCTACAGCTTCAATCAGTAGTAACAAACCAGGGACTCTCTACCTTTGGTCCAGTTTCCTTGTACCTTTTTTTGCAGATCTTTCTTTATGTAGTTAACCATAAGGTTAACAGCCATAAGTTTCTGCAATACTTGTGATAACATACCCTGCCCCTCACTAACAGTAGCAAACAACAACATAAGATCATTAGGTATCTTCCTTATTTGAAAAACTAATGCGAGTGAAAATAAAAGGTGCATTTCTGGTTTTGCTACAGCATCAAGTAATTTGAAAAGTAATTTCTGAGACAGGTACCATATTTGGCAAGAATGCTCCCATTAACAACCACCAATACACTCAAAGCCACTCTTCCGCACTGGATCAGAAGGCATTCAGAGTGACAAGACAGCTTTTTAATAGGCCTCCCTAAACTCTGAGCCTGTTGTTGTCTTCTCTGGTTAAGTGGAAAATGGCTTGTTCAGAAAGCTGCATCTCAAGTGGCTCACAGCAGAGCTCCACAGAGCACACCCTGCCCTTCAGGATTAGCTTCCACACTTGACACAGGAGCTGATGAAAAAAATCACCTGAGCAGGCTTCACCAATGAAGAGATCAAAAGAGTTACCCATTGCTGCAGTTAAAAGAAATTCACTCAGTGGTTCCCAAGTTAGGACAAAAACGTATATGACTTTCTCCATTCTAACACAAGGTTTCCATTGCCTTCACCTCCTGTCACAGAACACAGGAAGCAGCAAGGTATCCTGTTTTTCCCATCACAGATAAGCAGGCTGCCCTCCTCATTTCTGAATCGCCATGAGACCACTGCCAAATGGTTCCTTTCCAAACCATGTCAGTTTCTTGCCTTTAGCTGGAAGTGTGTACTTCTCACTTGAAACTTCATACAGAAACACACAGCTGCCTCGATCTTCAGACAAGTCAACGGCTTTTTGGCTTCCATTCAAGTGCCTAATCGTGCTTTAGTTAATAATTTTTCTCTTCAAGAGTGGCAGATCTTGGAACTCTCCTCCTCCCCAGAGACTCACATCTTTGCATTTCTGCTTTGTGCAGGCAGGGCTTCCAAAGCCACCCTAGCGTCACTGAGTGAATTCATACTTGTAAACTTTTTCTTTTCTTTTTCTTCTTAGCTATTCACACCCTATTGCCTAAAGTCTGCGGACCAATCAACTCTATGAGGACTTATGCTCCTTAACTACATTAGGTGAGACGTTGCAGTATTAAGATACCTAAATAGTTCTTTACATACAAGGTTCTTCCAGTGACTCTTCAAATTCCTTTGTCTCTCAAGGGTTTGTTAGTACTATAACAAAAGAACTGCAAAATGCCTCCCTTCATTCTCATCAGAGAGACACTCAGGCTCCGCACATCAGCAGCAGTTAAACATCAACTAATACCTGTGTCACAAGAGACAGATACAAATTTTCAGAAGTTAACTGAACACTAACAGTTATTTTAACTGCAATTTGCTACAGGTCTTCATTCCAATCCTTCCACTTCTTGAAGCATCTTACCAGTTCCATCATCTGCATCACTCTGACCAGTCTCCCAAATCTCTGACTTTGTCCCAAAGCCATCAGTGGCAGAAGACTCCGTATAGTCTGCAGGATTAAATGTCCTAGAGTTTTGAAAGTTAAGAAATGGAAGAGAACACATGGGTCATTCAATGAGCACAAGTGTCATAATTTTTAGCTGAAGTTGTATTAGATTTAACATCTTGATTTCCACATAATTTATCTTGACAGCTTTTAGTTTCAAAAAAAATTTTTCTTCTACAAGCAGACAGAGATAAAAAAGGGACAAAAGAGAAGAAGAGAAAAAAAGTGAAGAGACTGGTAAACAAAATTCCTGTAGAGAAAATGAACCAAATCAATTCCTGAAAAAACAGTTAACAGCATCCCTATTCCTCCCAGTGTTATAGGGCATTAGTTTATATACACAACAATAAGACCCTCTCAACTGGTAAGTTTTTCAGCAGGTGGCTGACTGATAAGTAACCAGTATCATGTCCTTTCAGAGCACCACACCTGCACAAGGGTCAGAACAACACCAGTAAGGTTATTTCAAAGTGCTCTGCTGACTGGCTTTATAGCTTTTTTTGTTTTTATTGGCTTTGCAATGCCAAAATACACAGATGCAGCTAAAAGTTGAGAAAGCATTGTTGAAGAAGAACCTCTTTTCAGTTCATCATCTGCAAGTATGAACAAGAAGAACTACTAGAGAAGTAGAATAAGCCTCCAGTTCATCGTGACATCACTGATGTGGTATGAAGTGTCATTAAAGGCAAACACTGAGTGAAAGTAGTGGAGGTTACATTTCTATAAAGCAAGTTATTCCAAGAAAACGGAGAGCAGACTTTTAAGCTGCTGAGTAACAACTTCTGAATCTGTTTTAAGGTCCATGTGAGTCCAAACAGCTAAAGCATGAAACCTCAAGAACAGAAGAAAGTTTAGAATTGCCACTTTCAAGTTTTATATAGAACTTGCATGTTCTACATTACACTGAAATAAATCTGGTTTTAAATTGACCTAAGACTATAAGCACCACACAATTTTCAGCCTCCAAGGCACTATGTGGCTGCTACTGATAGCAGGTATGGTTCTCCAAGTTTGAGATATTAACACTGAGTAGACATACATTAGGTTTCCATAAGTGTGCCTACATAGAAACACTGGTTTAAGACAAAAATGTTCCAATCATCATCTAAGAGATCTTTCAATTTTTGCATCCATATGGGTTTATCAAACACACAGTAACATCCATACATACAGTGGCAACATTGCCAATTAATATTGCCACTGAGTTTGATCCTTGCCAAAATCTGTGCTCTGCATGTTTCTTACCCCATGCCTTGGGCTGAAAACCTCCCCGCTCCTCTCCCTCTGCCACGTCCAAACCCTAGGAGAGAAAACACCATTTAACAGCAACAGCAGAGGAGCCACCAGTCACTAGTCTGTCACATTAAAGAACACCACGGTTGAACAACAAAACTACCACAGTTGAAGTTAAATATCATTTACTTCCCAAATTCCCACAAAGAATTTGCTTCCCTAACACACACAAATAAGCCATGGTTTACCTAAGACCATGCATTTCAGTAGGACCTGCAATTATTCGCCAGCTTTTCTGAGTCTCACGAAGTAGCTCCACATGCTATTAAGAAAACTTACTTAAAGACTCATCCCAAAGACTGCTATCACCAAATTATTAGACATAGTTCAGAACTTTGTCTCTACTGTCTCATTCTTGCCTAAGATGGTCTAGAAGCCCAGCCTCCCCAAGTATCCTGATCTCCCAAAGCAATTCTCTGTTATTCCTTATCTGTGAGGAAAAAGCTGAAATACTCCATTTGTTTCCTTCTCTGATTCAGACCACCTGTCCACCCTCCTGTGCTTTTGCCAACCTCTGACCACACATTCCTTCTGCCCTCCCTGCCTTAATCACAGTTACTGACAGGAAAATTACCCAATTCAAATTACTCAACTTCCTTGTTATCATCCACTAGAATATTAATTTCTGTTTTAGGAAAAACAACTACTTGTTTTCTCCTATTTTGATTACCAGTCTGTTTATGTGCTTCTTGATACAATGAATGGTGTAATTTTTGCACACTGCATATTGTCAACAAGGCATGAAAATTTTTGTGTTATTCAAGAATACACAGAGCAAATGTCTACAAAAAGTGTTACCAACTATTTCTTATATGTGATACATTTCTGCATAGATATCCTTCCCCCCCCTCCTATTTTTAGGGGTTTTATGTAAGGCTTTTCCAGTTTGTTCAAGTTTTTTTTGAGGAAGGCTAAGAATATTATTTGGTATTACAAGAAAAGGAGGTCAAGAGCTGCACTCAGAGAACAAAACAATGTTTATTTTAATGACTAAATTACCTGGTAATTATAAGTCACCAAGCAACTGCAAGTTTACCAGAGCACACAAAATTATAATCCTAAATCACCAATATACTGGTGTCCATAGATCAGAATTACCCATGACAGGCTGTTCAAAGTTGCATCAGAATTACTCCTCACTTTCAGGAGACGACCTAAACAGAGCAAGAGCAGTAGCTCCAGGACATGGTAACACCAGTTTATCAAGGTTCTACTTTAATAACTTTCTGTTTCCTGCTCTCACTACTCGTTCTTCCCCTTACCCCACTTCACTGTTCAAGTGTTATAAGACATTTCTGGACCTATTTTTGAAGACTTCTTAGAAGCATCAAGCTAGAGGAAGGATTCCCATCCAGCAACACACAGCATTTTGTTGGGACAAGAACATAGAATAGCTAAGGTCTGACACTGACCAGCTCTGTTATCTCTACATTATTTTGCTCTCTTTTCACAACTGGCTGGAAAGAAAGCAGACAGAGGTTAGGAGAGAAGCAACAATTGCTGCAACCTGGCATTCACCACCCTTCTTCACCGAGCCCATGTGCTCTTTGCCATAAACAACAGTGCCTCAAACCCTGCTGTACCCAACTGCCTCCAACTCGGCTGCTGAACCTTGTTGCTCAACCTACCTACTCTACTGCTATCCTCTGCAGAAGTCAGAGCACTCTGGATTACCTTTTTGTCCAATAAGTTTTTTTAAGAGTAGAACAAGCTACACAAGTTAACCTGGGGATATGGTAGGGGCTCTCATGTAATAAAATTACTTTCTACTACTATCTATACAGCATTAAAGACCATTTACAGAAATTGCGCAGAAACAAGATCAACAATTTTTTGACAGCCTGAGGTACAAGCCCAATGGGGAGCTGCAAAACACAGTAACAGACAACCAGAAACAGTTTTGAGTGAGACAGACATCAAGTACAGAGATAACTGAAATAGCCGTCATGAAATAAGAAATAGATTTTAGAAGAGGAGGTAAGTCGCCCCAGTATCTCAAGAACAAAAACCTGAAGGAACAACCTTGGCACACTAAAGAGAAGGTGATGTTTCAGTAAGCCAGGCATACATAAGATACCTTCCCATAATGGGCACAACAAACTACTGACTAAAAACATCAATAAGGACCTCGAACAATTTTAGAAATTGCAAAAAATAAATCATGCTGCTCCCGAAGTTCTATGCACAGTCTTAGACTACTAGACAGCGAGGCATTTTTTTATACCAGATCACTTTGCAAGATAATCCAGAATGTAAATTTCAAGTGGATTCCCTTAACTTCTTAATGCTGTGTCTATGCTTTCTGTCAAAACCCAAATTAAATTAAGTTTTCTCAACAAATGCAAAAATCCCTTTCTAAGGAAGGCAAAAGGGAGTAGCAAACCGAAACACTAAACTCAAAGCTAGAAAACACACAAAGACTTAAATCAAAATATGGGACAGTGAGTGCTAACCACTGCAGTACAACCTAACTCAGACACGGGATCTCATATATCATGGTCACTAGTGCAAGAAGCCAGAGCAAAGAGCTAATATTCTCTTTGACACAACCAGACCACTGGTATATCCTTAACTTCTCATGCAAAGAAAGCTACTGCACTTAGCTGTCAAAATTTAAAAATGGCCTTAAAACAGAAGGTACAGTCTTTTAAGACAGAGAAGTTAGTCATGAAACAACTGTGAATGCCCACAGAGTAACCTAAAACTTTTTATGCTTTTTAACAGTGACTAAAAAGTCAGTGAACAAATGAAGCTTTGTACCAGAATTCACAGCAGGAACCCAAATTCTGAGCATGCAATCCCACAGCCACTTAAACCCATTTAAATCAGAACTACTACAGTCGTGGTCTTCCTCACCAGTGATCACAAGCTCTGCTCTTCGCGCACTGACAGTTTTGCACTTTCCAGTGAGCGAGCACCAAACAATTACCAGGAAACAGTATTCGTTCACTTTTGGATCAGCTCTCCAAACCAGTTCCCATCTTGTTAAATGCCAGAAAATCTTTACACCAAGCCACTAAAAAACCCTGCTGTCCACAGTGACCATGCTGCCTGCCTCTATTTCTTTTTTTGTGATGGTTAGTTCGCCTGTCACCTATCACCTCACACTTTCCATGCGCCTTCACTTAGCTTCCGGGAGGATCTGCTCCAGGATCTTGCCAGGCACAGATGTGAGACTGCTTGGCTTCTAGTTCCCCAGGTCTGCTTTCCTTCCCTTTTTAAAATGGAGGTTATGCTTCCCTTTTTTCCCATCAGTGAGAACTCAGATATGATGGATGGTGGCTTAGCCACTTCCTCTTCCAGTTCCCTTGTGACCCACAGATGTATCTTGTCAGGTCCCATGGACATGTGCACCTTCAGATTTCTCAAACAGTCTCAAACCTGATCCTCTCCTACAGTGGATGGTTATTCATTCCCCCAGCCCCTGCCTTTCCCTTCTCTAACTCTTGTGGCTGGAGATCTTGTGGGAAAAGACCAAGGCAAAAAAAAAAATCAAGTACCTCCAGTTTCTCCATGTGCCGCTTAGGAGGGTTTCCTGTTTTCTTACAGAGAGGGCCCACATTTTCCCTTGTCTTCCTTTTATCACCAACAATACAACTTTCGCATTCCTAACCAGAACCCTGGCTGCTCAGACAATCTCATCTCTCTCTTCTTCCCAGGCTACATTTATTTGCTTCCACCCTCTGTGGGCTTCCTTTTTGTGCCCGAGTTTGTCCAGGAGCTCCTTTTCCTCCATGCAGTAGGGGTAGTTTTGTCTGACTTTATTTTTGTTGGGATGCATTGCTCCCAAGCTTGGAAGAATGAATCTTTAAATATTAACCAGCTTTCCTTGTCCCCTCTTCCCTCCAGGGCTCTATCCCATGGCACTCTACCAAGCAGCTCCTCAAAAGGCCAAAGTCTGTTCTCCTGAAGGCCATGGCAGTGAGCTTGTTCTGTGTCCTCAACACTGCCCCAAAGATCTCAACCTCCACCATTCCACAGTCACTGCAGCCCAGTCTGCCCTTGATCTTCACATTCCTCATTCCAGTGGCTTCCTAGGCTGCAAGCACACATTGCCAGCTCATGACAGCTTTTCAACTGTAAGAAGCCCCAAGTCCTTCTCTGCAGGGCTGCTCTCAAGGAGTTCTCCCAGTCTGTATTTATGCCTGGGATTGCCCCAACCCTGGTGCAGCATCTTGAGGTTTTGTTAAACCTCATGAGATTCCCATGGGCTGACTCCTCAAGCTTGTCCAGGTCCCTTCGGATGGCACCCCATCCTTCAGGTGTGTGAACGGCACTGCTGAGGATGCGCTCTATCTCACTATGTCACTGATAAAGATACTAAAGAGCACCGGTCCCAAGACAGACCCCTGAGAGACACCACCTGTCACCAGCCTCCATCTGGATATAGAGCCAGTGACAGCAACTCACTGGCTGCATCCATCCAGCCAATTCTTTATCCACCAAATAGTTCACCTTTCAAATCCCTCTCTCTCCAATGTAGAGATAAGGATGCCATGTGTGACCATGTCAAAGGCCTTACGGAAGTCTAGGTAGATGATGTCAGCCTTTCCTTGTTGACTGCTGCGGTCACTCCATCACAGAGGGCCACTGGATTGGTCAGGCACAACTTGCCCTTCATGAAGCCATGATGACCAAAGACAGATGGAACCCATCAGCCCCCAGAAGACCAGGTTTCTCAAAGCAAGTCCCCTGGTCTACAAAGTCAAATCCCTGGCTCCGGCACAAGGCCTGTAACCACCTGCTGATTCTCCAAATACAACTGGCCCTTTCAACCCCCTCTGTTTTTTGACTGGGAGGATGGATGAAAAAACGACCTGCTTCAGAGTCCCTTATGGCCACTGCCAGGGCTCAGCAATCCCCCTTGATGCTGTTCAGACTGCTCCTGACTGTACCACTGGCACCGACATGAAACAACAGCAGCACCTAACAGTCAGTGGACTGCACGAAGCCTCAGTGACAGCCCTGATGAGAGCCCCGGGTAAGCAGCACACCTCTCTAGAAAGCACAACATGTCCCCAAAGGGGTGCCTCTGTGCCTCTCAGAGGAGTCTCCTACTACTGTCACCTGCTGCCTTTTCTTAGTTTCGCTGCTTATTAGACAAGGAGCAGATGGAGCTGCCTTACTCTTTGTACTTTTCTTCTCCTGAATGAATTCTAGAAAAGTCAATACTTATACCAAACCCAGGCAGGAGGCAAGTTTTTCTGTTTTCACTAAAACCCACTGGGAGGTCAAAACACTCCTCACACAATCACGTCTCCACTCTGGTACCATCCATGCACAGCAAGAATTGCTCTCCACATTCACAACACTTCTCCCCCAAAAGCAAATGCACACTTAATGGCAGCACGAGAAAGGTGTGTAGAAGCACAATGCAGACAAGCCTAGCCCATTCAATTAATAGCCCACTCAATTAATAGCCCATTCTGCAGAAAATCAAGTCTGCTGAGCTTGTAGAGCTAAATCCTTCCACTGCAACACAGGTGCTTTATTTCAAAACTCAGATTTTCACTCAGGGTTTAAATTAGGGGAAGTTACTTCAAGGTTAAGAAACAGGCCTGAAGAACAGCTGCAAGAAAAGGGAAACGCAGACTGGAAGAGCAGGCAACACTCTAAATTTGTGCTTATCTCTGACTACACAGTAACTGAACTGCCCTAGTGTCTGCTCTGGCAGTGCAGAGCCAGACATCCTCCCAGCAGACACCAAGCTGATGGAGGCTTATGCCTTAAGAGGTAAAGACACTAAGTACAGAAACTTTCTATTATAGGTACTCCATACTACCAAAACAAATACCAAAGTCGGATTAAGTAACTCAAAATTACTTTTGTCGTTATTAGTTACCATAAAGCTAGAAGCAGTTCATCAGTTTTATATACTGCATGTACTCTACAAAGCATTTTTAAAAGTCATGCTGAAAACTTTCAACTCTAAAATTATATTTTAAAGAAAATGGGTGACTTGTTACAACTAAGATATGGTAATCTCAAAAAAATAAAAAATGTACATGACAGAGCTTCTTAACTAATGCAGAACAAGCCACAGCAAAACTAAACAGACTTTAAATTTTGACTTCCAGAAGGTCTGCTCCACATTCATGTTTTAGAAAAAACAACATCCTCCCTAGCTCTGGCAAACAAAATTCAAGATATAGCCTGTGCCAACTGGGCTAAGCTTTTAAACCAAGGGAATGTTTATACATGCAATTCTGGTTACAGCAACTCAATTTGTTCAAAGATAGCATACTTCTTATCGGAAAATGTTAAAAAAAAAGAAAAACTATCAAAAATACAAACTGGACTATAACAAGGTATCTACGAAAAGGATAAGCTGTTTTGCTTTCCCATATAGCCAGCAGACAAAACAAGAGCTGGAATTAAAACACAGCATTTTTTCCTTTCATTTTTATATCTGTTTTGTAGGAAAAAAAAATCCCTGGCAGAAGCCACATTTATGGCATGCTCATGTTGTTCTGGAATAATGAAGTAAGGAGAGAAACAGAAATGCAAGCAACAACTCTATCTTGTCTTTGCAAACCAGGAGAATTACTATACATGAATCTGTAACAATTTCTATGCTGAATGAAATCCAAAAGTTCACCTACCTGTTACTCCTTTATGAGCCATGGTCAATTAGATATCTAGGGAAGAGCACATGAACTGAAACCACAGTGCAGTTTCTTTGGATGCTTTCCTGGTCCTCAATTATTTGTGGCCTTCACTTCCTTAGTCGAAGATAATTTACATACAAGAAAATCTTTTGTGGTTTTTCCTTTTCTTGCCTGTGGTTCTTTTTTAGGATAAAACTGTCAAGTCTCTTTATGTGTATATTTTCCACACCCCATCATCTTACTCAGAAAGGAGTTCCTCAGGTTCACTATATGTACGAAGAACCAACTCTCTAAGTTCATCTTGAAGCTGTAACCTGCTGATCTCATTTAATATTCTCTATTTTGCTTACTTGCTTGGCACGATCAATTGATGCACCCACAGAAATTTAACAGATCTCTACCACACACCCACTCAGTCCTCTCTCACAGGCAGAAAACCTCTAGTCGACTTGCTCCTCACACCCATAACTGCAGACTTCCTAGTACCTTCAAAAGCCTTTTCTAGCTCTACCGCATCCTTTTCAATATGAGGTAGAGGAACTCGGAGAATCAGACCTGCACTTAAAATTGAAGGTGCAGGAATACTAAAACAGCAGCATAAAAACAACCTGTGCTTGTAAAGTTTGTCAATTTGTATACAACACTGAAGCTGATTAAAACACAAATGAGAAAACGTTTCTATAGCTGACAATCCTAAAGACATAACCATCTGCCTCCACAATTTCTTCAGGAGATTCCATTCTAGACAGTTGCAAATCCTTGCGATACTGACAAATATAATCACTTTGATGCAATTACTGCTCATCACCATTACAGTATTTCTTACATCTAAATTAAGCTCATGCAAGAAATTTGGTTCTGAAAAGAAACACAGATGAGAAGGGCATCTTAAAACAAGATATTCCCTGACTCCAATACAAAGTTTACACCCTTAGTTTAACAAGCAAAGATTTAGGCAAGAGAGCAATTACAGCTGAGACGCGTCCTGCTATGCACGGTGTGATACATTTTTGCTTCTGTTCATCAGTCAATAATTTCTATCTGCTTTAAATCCCTGATGCCCTACATACCAGCACCCAGTGGTGTTTGCACTCTGTTTACCTACTACCCTATAAAGTTACAAGGAACGTGACACGGTCAGTAATGGAAGATCGACTGCCAGATGAAGCTAGTGCCTACACACCAAATGTCAAATACTCCATATCAGGGTTTTTCCCTCCCAGTAAATAGCACACTGCCACCTCTGTGTTAGTCCCATTTTTGCTATTTTCAGTTGCTTATCATTTCTTGAAATTAGGTTTTTGTACAGTGAAGCAGTGATACAGACAATGGCCCAGCACATCTAGAAGGCAGCTGGTAAGATAACTCCTGCCTGGGAAGGTAGCTTAAAACAGAGAGAGCATGTTGCTCAAATAATTAGCTGACCCCTTATTTCATATCCAGTGCCTAGAATTCTACACACACACACACTGCGTGAAATACTTGTAAAAACGGGTTCTGTGGCAACTACCAGCAATCTGTTTACTTTCAGCTGTAGTATGTTATCTCCCATTTCACTATTCTGTGTAACAGAAAAGAAAGATTACAGAATGAAATGGCAGGAAGCTTTTTATTATTCCTACTAATATCCAAAGAAAGTAAGTCACGTAACCCTGAAATGGTAAGAACTGAATTACACAGATTCCTAAAACTCCCTGCAGATTTCAATGGTTTGCACTGTAAAATTAATCAGGTATTTCCTGCCATGGAATACACACATCTGTGATATAATGATCCTGTAGGTGGCCAAAAGGTTTATCATAGACACTTCATTAAGATACTTTGCTCACAGTACAGTCTAAAACACTTGGTAGAGAGATAGTAATACTACATACACAAAGCCAGTGAACAGAAACTCTTTGAAGTTTCTATTTCTTCAGTTAGATAGGTCAGTTTGATCTGATTGTGAAGTTTGAGATATATGATATTTATCTAGAAAGCTACTGTTTTGACAACAAAAGCAGTGTATGGTTTGCAAAGGTTGAAGCAAAAAACACTATTTGAAATTAATTTCTATGTTTCACTGAACAATTTTTAAAAAGTCCTACCACCATATTTATAATTTGAACATAAAAGATTATTTTATAAAATAAATAACTGCAGGACTTGCATTCTATCTATTAAAAGTGTTAACATACAAAAAATTGTAGCTGTGAACTATATACCACACCTTGCCCTGCAAAGCTGCTTCTCTGCACACACCATTTGTTTTTTGCTGATTCACAGGCACAGCTGAGACATACTCGCACACAAACCTTTGGAAGCTACATCTTTGTGTCTCTGCACACCTTCAAGATGCAGATCTGGAGACAATGAAGTTGGATGTGCCTGTCTCAGAATGCCTTGTTACCCAACACTCCCAAGACAAAGGAGTCCTCTGAAGGCAGAATTTTTCTTCAGTCAGACTTTACTTATTAAGTACATTAGTTCTGCTACGCATTTTGTCAATTTAACTTATTTAATACCCTCGTCCACCCTTAATCTGCACCATACATGCATTACTCATTCTCACTCCTCCTACTTTAAAGAAAAACAAGCCTCTTTCCACCCCGACCAGTGAAAATCCAAACCAAATACACATCACTTGATTCCACATCCAATCCATTATCCCACCACTTCTACAGGACAGGATTGTAGCTGTACCTAAGAGTCCGTGGTATTCCTTCTCCACAGTTCTCCTCATCATCTCTTCCACGCCAAATTCCTTCTCATAGCAAATGTCTCTAAGGTAGCTCGTTCTTTCTCTGATTAGCTACCAAAAACAGAAGGCAAGCCTAACAACCAGAGTCACCCCAAAGAAATGGTACAAGTACACATCAAATCCTTCCCCGAGAGCCATACGGATGGAATCTTTTGCTCTCCTGCTGCCAAGGTACATCCTGAGGAACCCAGCGCACTCCCACTCATAGGAGGTTGGCATGAGTCAATCTGGGAAAACAGCTCTCCATAGCCAGAGCACAGCAGCCTGCCACATAGGAAATTACCATAGAATTGATCCATGTCAATTTTTTTTAAATTGTTCCAAGTTGAAGAAATGATAAAGGGTAAGGGAGTGAGATGTACCCAAGCTCAATGTGGCTGAAGTGCTTATGGAATCAAAGGATAACCAAAAAACGCTTAAGAGGAAGCGTTTAAAGAAATAAATGGGAGAGTTCCATTTCAGGACATGAAAGCAGTGCCAGCCCCACACCAATGCCACCATCTCACCTCTCCCACGGCCACGTTTCCCACGGTCTGAAGGCCTGTCTCCTTGATTGTTGTCCACTCCATTCTCTTCAGCTCTAACTGTGGAGAGAGGACAGCTTAAGAGAAGCTTTAGAGACTCATACATGAGACAATACAGCCATTTGCTTAACCTGAACTCCTCAAAAGAAAAGGCAGAATTTTCAAGTGGGCTGGTCAACAGATCTCAGTTACTCCTCTTCTTCGAGGACTTGCTAGAAGCAAGTTATGTTTCCTTTGTACTGGACAATTAGGAAGCAAAATATAAGAAGGAAAAGTCCCTCAGGAGACAAACCTCTACAAGTGCCATGTTTTGCAGCCTACACTGCTTAAGGAGGTAGGAAATACAGCTGCCTCATTCTATGTTTCCTTGATAATGCACTGGTGGACAACAGTGAGAAAAAAAAGGACAACCAATAACACCAACTCTTCTCCTGTCTGCCCATACTGCATCCCTGAACAAGCATGAAAAGAGATTTGTCCTCTGTATTTAAAGCAGAGGGATGATGACTGGGTGAAGGTAAGGCACTAGAAAAGCTCTGCAGCCTAACTATTTTGTGGGAAACTCCTGACAAGGTACTCTGAAATATGGCTGGCTACTTGAAGGGGAAAAAAAAAACAAAACTGGCCTCTTGAAACACTTATTGCTGAGACTTTGTACTGCACAACTTCTCCTAATGGAAACAATAAAACCAACAATGCTTGGACATAAAGTTGTGAAGAAAATAACGAGATTTGGTAACCATCTGAAATGTCTTTAATTCCAGTTTACGAAAAAAGACAAACAGCATCTGTCTCTGGAAAAAAATTTTGCCCCTTGCTTTCATTTTGGTGGATGTAATTTACACTTTTCTAAGTCTAGCTGCATGTTTTATTAACACTTTTTCATCTTGACATTACTCTATCCTACAAAGAGTCACAATATCTATATTGGCACAATAGTTGAAGATCTTCCAATTATGAATGAGTTGGCTAATATTGTAAATATTTTTCCTGCTCATAAGTGGAAAGCTAAACATATTGTATTTATTCTGATTTCTTTTCTCATCTATCAGTGTGGCAAACAGCCATTACAGGCAATGCACACAGCTTTGAGAATGATGACAAAACTTACCTAAAAAAAGCAACGTGTATCCAATGATGATCTAATGAGACTCTATCTAACTTAGAAACATCAGTAAGCTTTTGTACTACTGCAACTGTAGCAAAGCTTTAAATGTTTAAACTAACAATAAATTTTCTCTGTTGCAGAAACTCACCTTTGGTTGATTTATGTGAGAAATATATTTAGAGATTAATAATCATCCCAGTGTTTTCATTCCCCTTATGAGAAGATGAGAACATCTTCAGGTTCTCCCACTCATAAAAGGAGATGTAGTCAAAGCTGGATAATTTTTTTCATTAAAAGAAACAAAAAAGTGTATCAGCTGTGCAGCGACATACTCGCCCTCAAGCAGTCTTACAAAGAGTCAGTTCCAAAACTTACATGAAGAACAAGATCAATTCATCAAACAAGAACAGAGACTTACATCAAACTGAGTGTCTGTGAACAAGTACAGACCATCCCAAAACCAAGTCACATTGACAGATCAAGCATACCTGTGGCACAAACAAGTTATGATCCCTTCAACGCTGAGCTATAGTTGGACGGACTTTGCTCCATTAAGCACTCGCTCTTTTAGCTCAGTCAGTTCCAGCTGAAAGAAAAGCATCTCAATCTTTAAAAATTAGCCCCTATACGTACACTCTCGTCCACGGCTGCCTCCTCTTCCCCGTCTGTTGGAACTTCCCCGTCCACGACTCACTTCTCTGTCCCCTCGTTTCTCTCTGTTCTCTTTGTTTTCTGAACCTTCCTTTCCAAGGCTTTTCTTCTTTCCCCCTACAGTCTCCCAAGAAGTCTATTTGAGTAGAACAGAATTAGATGCAAAAGTCAAAAGGAGGAGACACCTCCCAGTGCACACTTTCCACCCCTCCCCACCTCCCCCCTCCCCGTTCACAGAAAAAACCCCAGGTATTCGCATAATGTCACATATGCAAGCTACACTGATATAAATGGAAACATAAGCTGTATTTTTGCAAAGAGATGAGAAAGAAACATCTTTTAAGTTCAATTTTCTCAGGGAATGTGAGAATCACAAATATTTCTGGCTATAATGGACTCTTATTAGTTCAAGGAAGACTGGATACAACCATAACATAGAACATCTGCAAAGCAAGCAACAGTTTTCCACTCAAATATATCCATAAATCTAGCAAGGGAGCAGGAACAGAGCTATCTTTTTCTCCCAGGGAAATGAAAAACAAACAAAAAAAAAACTTGTATCATTGAACAAAAGATTGATGAGAATAAGTATCCGGCCTAAGGGGAAAAAAACCAAAAAGAAAAAACCCAAACAGAAAAGAAAAACTTTCATCCAGACATACCAGAATTTAAGCCCCAGAAGACAGAATGGCAAAAAAACAGCTTGGGAAAACTGATGATAAGCCAGACCATCCACTCTTAACAGCTACAGACTATCACACATAGCAAAACAGAAAAAGCTATGTCTAAACAAGACAAGGGATCAAAGTCCAAACATCAGGCTTCTGTTTTAATATTAAACTCAATCTTTAAAATAAATTCAAGGGTGGTATCAACTCCATTGGAGTATCTGTAGGAGTTGAAAATAAAATGACTAAAACACTTGCCAAGAATAGCTCAGCAACTCATATTATGCAATTCCATGGCTAGTCTATTGAGCCATAGCTGCAAAGCAAGGAAGAAGAAAAGGTATTATTTGCAAACCATTAAGATGGCAGAGAGGTTTACATGCCTGTCCCAATTTCTAGGAGCTTACAGCTCAGGTAATATATTTAATATCAGAATATTTGCACATACAAATTGTTGTGAAGCACTGAAGTATGACAACTGACAGGCACCCGCATCAAACAAAAAAGGTTATCTATCAGTAGTTTTAAGTCCTGTCTTATCTCCCAGTTCCACCAATAGCAACTCAGCAGCCCTGAGGAGCCAGGCCATGACCAGCTAGTCCAAGCTGCCTAGGAAGCCAATGCTATGAAGAATGCAGGAAACAAAGCAGTTTACAAACTCAGTGTTGCAGAGTTTCCTTTGAGAGAATAAGAACAAAGAGAATGGTTATTCTCTCATTTTTTGGCACAGCACTGGTGAGAGAGAAGGCTGAAATCACTTTTCAGTTCCATCTCCAGTACAGAGGACTAAACCAACTTTGGTGAAGCCCAACCAGTGCTGATCAGAAGTACAAAATCAAATACATTTGAACAACACCGCCTTATCTCTGAGGGAGAAAGCTGCTTCTTCAAGTAAATACCACATAGCTTCACCTACCATAGCTGGTGTAACTGCACTAAAATACTCCTAGTGCTTCAGACACCTCACAGGAGGAAAAATACCTGCACTGACAACTGAAGAGCCAAGTCTGTACAATTCAGAATGCACTTTTTCACTGATGGGCTTGGTGCCAAAACATCTTTCACCATTTCAGGAAATACCCAAAACTGGATAAGGCTGCAAAGCTGAAGAGGAAGCAGCCTCTCCTGAGTGAGATTTAAAATAACTTAGGAAGGATCAGTAAAAACATGACTATGAAAGTATCAGATCCATGCTTTCTGACAGTACAATTTTGCAGAAAGCCTTGAGAAGTCAGGCATGTCCTTTAAGACAGAGGATGGTGCTACCTCTGAGCATGGGGATCCATCACAAGCTGTTGAAGCTGTCTCTCTTTGTAAGGGAGGTAACTGATTATAATTTCAGCTGACAGTGCCTGAGGCAACCCAAATGACAGTTGTGGGCCTGACCTTTGAAAATATGTAACAGAAGAATTCTTGTTGGCCTGTTCTTACATTGAAAGAATACAAATCTGAAAGGTCTCTTTTGTTCTATCTATCTTCAAAGGTTTAGTACGTAAAACATGGTTAAGCATAAAATGGATGTACAAGTTAAATGAATACAAGCCTTGGGCAAAGAAACGTCCTTCCCCACTCATCCACAAGCTTCTAACTATCCCAAGCCAGACTGCCAGAACTGCTGCAAATGGAAAGTCTTTAAAGAGACTAAGTCACACAGCTTGCAGCTTGTGGATCACAGCTTTAAACCCCAAAACAAATAAAAAAAGACTAAGACAAAACTAGCTGAGTACCAAATAAACTATAAATGCACACTTTAGCTATCACTCCTTGCTCTTCTAATTCCTTCAGTTGAACGGATACATCTTTCAAATCAAGTTTAAAAAAACATCAAGTGCATCAAAGCAGAGTGAGACTAGAAAAAGAGATTTGGGCATCTGCATTCAGAATTTGTAGTACCTCAGCTTACAACTTCACATTAAATCCATGATTAAACTGCTCTCAAGTATAATGGCATTAAAACAAACCCTTCCAAATGGAGGCCCACAAACTTTCATAAAGAATAAATTTCTTCGCACCCATTGATTAATACTCCTTCCTCCTTGACTCCTTCAAGTTCTCTGTACTTGTTTCTAAGTTGCACACTGTCTACAGAGAACAGTGGGTTAAGAGGGCCTTTTCAAGAGAGCAGAACATATTGATATTACTTCTAGTTGATAAATGAGTTCAGAAAGTAACTGATCATGACATGGAAAAAAAAACCAAACTGCTAAAGTAAGAAAGGATTAACATTCTCTATCAACCAGCAAACTACTCTCAACTAAAAAATGCCAAATATGAGAAGCATGAGAGAACACAAAAACCAGTACCCAGACAGACTTAATTAAGGTGAAATGCTCTCTTCTACTCCCAACTTATCAATATCATATACTTCTGTGTTTTAGAAGACCTCAACTTGGATAAAAAATGAAAAAGGGATAGGAAAGAAAGTCCCCTCAGTCAGAACAGCATGTGTCCTAGATTTAGGGTGTGTGAGAGGTGAGTTTCCTCATTAACAATAAGCCAGAGTACACATCCTGACAAATCACAGGAAATACTGAGTGTTCAGCATCAAGAAAGGAAGTCCAGGTTACTTTCCTAACTTGGATGAGATGGAATCTAATTTAAGGACAAACTGTAAGAAATCCCTCCAGCAAAAACTTCAACTGCAGTAAAATGTATTATCTTAATATCTCTTGGGATAAAAAATTTGTGCAACTTTCTAAGCAACATTATCTGGTGTTGTATACATAGTTTGGTCTCCTCTTCCTGCTTTTCAATTAAGTCATGCAGATGAGCAACACAGTTAAAGGAGCAACTACTTGCTGCATACTTTCCTGCCATAAGTAGCCTTATCAATGCAACTTGCAGATGCGGAAACCTCCTCCAACTTCAATACCGGCAATCCACACCTACAGAAGTTGCACAACTTAAAATATCTGCCTGCCCTTAGTTTTACAAAGATTGACCTTTGTGACGGTCTCAGGCCTCAGAGCTGTGGAGGGTCTATACAGTAACTAGAAAAGCTGCAACAAGAAACAGGCCTGCGTCTGAGGGAGCACTGAGTTCTGCTGCAGAGTTAAAACTGCTGCATTTAAGTGAAAGCAGAGGAACTCCGCAAGAGACCAGCTGAACACCCACAACATTTTCCAAATTCAGCCTTCTCCAAGGTATGAATGCAGTCAAGAAGCTGCCCCAGTTTCCATTTCCTTCAAAAGAAATTGAATGGAGACACGGAAATTGAAATCTTCCGAAACATGACTTTTCCAATCTCCTCTTAGAAGCTGAAAAACACAGCAAACAGAACAAGCAGTTTCACAAGGAAGTAAAACCTTACCGTGTCTGAACTTCCTTCCAGCAGTATGTTGATTGCTCTGTTCACATCCCCATTACAATCATGTAGTGCTACTATGCACTCATCCTGGTTTTTCCCCGTCACTTCCATAAGCTGGCAGTAAAAGTCAGACATGTTAAAATATCTAAATTATCATAATAAGAAAATAAGAGTTAGTATGACCACAGATTAGAACAAAGTGCATAGCTACCATGTCAGAGTAAACTAATATCCTGAATAAAGAAATCTGCATTTTACAGATCTGCTTGGGATTCAGACAAGAGACAGGAAGAAGCACAAATTAATTGGTAATCAAGGAAGGACTCTTTCACACCTTTTTTGTTCTGTATGCTTGCAGCAAATGCTGTCAATGTAGATACAGAAGTATATGAGTGTAAAGATGTAAAGGACCACAGTAGTTTCAGCATCATCCTATCTCCTTCTACACCAAGCCTGCCCCTCTTAATCCCAGTGTGAGAAAAGACATACAGCAAGACAGGGCAGAGAACAGATCTACCTGGAAATAGATCCACCATCCAGACTAAGAAATACACTATTTTTCAGATAGACTAGCCCCCTTGATCCATTTTAGCATAAGGCCACACCCGAGTCACAAGTAACAGCTGATTAAGGAGACCTAGTTCTGAATTACACTCCTTGAACTTGTGGTGTACATCCTGAGAAGTGTGGGACAGAAATAATCTGTCACAGGGCATTCAGCAACTCAATCCAAAGAACAAAACCTACATGAGCTAGAAATACATATGCAGAAGGTAAAATACTGGAGATTTTCTACGCAGAACTTAATTCATCTCCTTCCCACCAGCACAGCTACAAGCACTATTGATGAGGATCCTTTGGCTTCACGAAGCCCAAGACTTCATTTCTGGCACAGCAACAGAACTAGTTTGTAACAAGAACAAAAAAAAGCATTTTATAATGCTTCAGAGGAAGTTTTACAGACAACAAGAAATCTGCTGCTTTGCTGCACTTATGTATTCAAGCTAATTCTTCTCTTCTGGGTGTACTGCTAGGTTCTTCAATGAGTTGTGATGTATTCACTAGGACAAAATCACCAATAGCAACAACAGAACAGAGACCCAGATTGTCAGGACTGCTTGAATTAATGGTCTCAGCTATAACTGGGTAATGGAACCTTGATTATCTAACACCCAACACTCACCATGGTAGAGGAAATAGTGTGAGATTTTATTTATACACTGTAATTCTATCATTTTAATGCATACACAGATCTGTAAGCCCAGATTATTTATTTTTTTAAATAACGCCTTGATTCACCTTTAAGCTATCATTAGACTTTTACTTTCCCTGAAAAACTTCCCAAGATACTGCCAAATTTGGTTTATACAGGTGACATTTTTCTCACGTGCATGTACATGTGGACAAGCTGAACGCATTCTTTATTTAGAAAATCATTAATCATCAGGACCATATTAAAGAGATCCATTGCAGAAGAGACATCAGCACAAATGAGTTTTGGCTTAAGGGTTTGTCTACAAAGCAAAATACACTGATGTAACTATACAGTCAGAGCTGTATTACCACAAAATTTCTTGTAAACAGACTTTACAGTGCAGTAAGAGCACCTTTTCCTAGTTAAACTTATGTCCTTCTCAAAAAAGTTTCATCTAAATCAGAAACAGATGCTCTAGCTCCACAATGTAAGCCAGATTTAGAGTATTCTATTGTGGGGCAAAAAAAACTTGTATGCAAGATACATACTTGTTTCACTTTATCTTCAAAATCTGCATCATTCTTATCGTAGATCATCTGAGCGAGGCGAATCTGTTCTGCTGTTGCCTGAAAAAAGATAACATCCAATAAAGTACACAAAAGGTAACTATATTTTTTAGGAGTATATCCTAGTGTCACTGTTTTTTCCTACAGATTCTCAAAAAGAACATACACAACAAGCACAGAGATGCTGGGGGGAAGGGATCAATATCTTCTCTATTCCCATTTATCGTTTTAAATGTTATTTGGGGGAGAAGCAATTTCAACACATTCTAATCTGTTTGAAACACACCACTTAACACACCAGTTAAAGGTGAGTCATGTCTCAAGACCACCACATAATAACACAGAAGGACCAGGGAAGACTATGTTTTAGCATTAATGCTTTTAATTTTATTTAGGATCTACTACTCCAGAGTTAAGAGTTTTATTGTAACAAACTGGCAATGGTATCTCTAAATTAACCACTCTGACGATCCCTGCTCACATCACCTTCCACAACTCTCCCAACAACAACCTGACTGTAGTTTTAGGAGCACTTAAAAAGACTTGAGTCATGTCTCAAGACTTTGCCCCCTTACAGCTGCTCAGGGTTTTTTTTACAAGTAAATACTGGTCTCGGAAAACTGCTAAGGGAACTTGCTATTGATGAAGTATCTGGTGCTTCTGCAACGTTTCTGGACAGAAATGCACACTGGCAACTTGCTCAAAAGCTGAGAGACTGAAAGAGATGCAGTCAAGTACCATAAATCCAAACAGATCATGACTGCCCCTGAGAGAAAACAACTCTAACACAGATGTCACATCATACAGGTCACTCTTCATAGTGTGGCATCTACAGCCTACAAACTGCTCTCTTGAGAAAATACCAAAGACAAGTATGCACTACAAGATCCTGGACCTCATCTGGCTTCTGCTCAAAGAGAAGAGGCTACTGTCTCATGTAGAGAAAGCTGATACTGAAGAGAGACAGGACCCATGACGAGGCTGCTGAGCCTGCAGAGGTTCTTCTTCATTGACTGGGACCAGCTCAACTACTGGAATTTTTGATGGAAAGGATTCACCCTGGGCAGCTGGCTGAATCTCACCTTTTGCCATCCCACTTCACAGGATACACAGAGGAAATTCTGTGCCTCAGAAGGTCAGACCTAATCAGGCTCAGACCGTTTCGATTTTGGAGTTTACCACAAATGCAAGCTCTAGAAGAGGTCACGAAGCATTAAATGCTGAGAAGAGTCTAGAAATTACTCCAACGTACACCACCAGCTGCTTATTTGCTGAAAAGTTACTGCAGCTGTCCCAGTTCCTTGAAGGAAGTGACATCTGTGCTGAGAGACAACATTCTAAGAGAATTAGTGTTTGTAACACCGTTACATACTCTGAGTCACTTCACCTTTTCAAACTGTCATGCTGACAGCCTCGTATGCCACTCTACCGGGTAACAAGGGGAGGGCCTGCTCTGGAACTCCCCAGTTCCACCCTCCACAAAAGCCTCCTTGTCAGTGTGGTGCTCCGAGCAAAGGAGCTTGCTCTTGGTGACTGCTGAGAGCTCAGCAGACAGCAGAACCAAAATGTCTGCTGGTTTCAGTAATTTAAGTCTTGTTGATCCATCTTCTCACTGATTACAGCCTCTACAGGCATACTCCAACTTTTAGTCTAGTGAAGAGATTTTCTTTGAAGATATCCAGAGCAAAAACATTCAGACAATGTAATTTCTGTAGAGACATGATGGCATATTTTACCAAAAATCAGGAATCCACTCAGATTCATTTTTTCTGTAAACACACATTTTTTTAAAGCCCACGTTAGAAGACAAAAATACACCAATTTTAAAACAGTTACAAATGTGTGACAGAATCTTCAGTTTTCCTGTGTAAGTGTAGAGCTTAGAAACTTGTAGATTCAGTATCATTCATATTCATGCCAGTGGGTAAAACCCAGATGGGATTGAAGACTTAAAAGGAAAAAAAACAACAAAAACCACAAAATGACTACACAAACATCAGGCCAGTGTCACAAAACATTCTGGCCTTTTCCCCAGCAAGTGGTGGTTCTTTATTTTTAAGGCACCACTAGAACTGATGCTGTAGTATCCTAATCAAGAGTATGATCAAGTTTTAATTGTGACTAAGAAAGTAGTAGCATTTCAAGACAGCCTGAACTTTACTCAGCCTTACAAGACATATTAGCTTTTCAGTATAAGAGTGGAAAAAATTGTAAACTAAAAACTTCAAACTACCAGAAAACAGAAGTGTGCAAAACATAAAATTAAGTTACAGTAATAGACATAGATCTTACAAATGGTAAAATGCACATGGCACATTTATTATCCAGAAGCAATGCAAAAGAAACATGACGTAACTTCTCAAATAATTTAAATTATGATCAATGTGATATTATGACAGTAGAATCTCTATTTGGGAAAACAACACTATTCTACATTCAGAAAAATGCATCAGTGGTGACTAAACAGTTGAATCCACAGACTTCTATTGATATCCAAAGCCTGACTAAGCAGAAAGATCCATCTGATATATCAGCAAGAAAATATACGGTGCATTAAAACGTAACTGCTGCATATGAAATAGCCATCTTTTCCACTGAAGTGACTGAACCAGTATCTATTATGCAAAAGGTAGAATAAATGGACAAAACACAGAAAAAGGTCTTAATGCCTAAAATCAATAAATCCCGTAGTTTGGAAAGGCCCTCTAGTGATACACCATGACCATGTTCACGGTATTTTTTTTTTTCCTTCTAACACCTGGAATATTCCATCTTGTGCCACTGTCTCACTGAGGAGAGTTGGTTTCTATCTTTCCTATACCCCTTCATGAGGTACCTGAATAGAAGACACAACCTTGCCTTGTCTTCTTAGGGCTGAACCAGATCCCTGAGCCACCCCTCATTCATTCTGTGTTTCAGCCTAACAACCATCTTTGCAGCTTTTCACTGGACTTGCTCCCATTTCCCTATGTCTGCCTTGTGCCAGGGAACCCAACCAGGCAAAGCACTCCACTGCTGTCTTGTGAAATGTCAGAAAAGGGGAAGCCACCACTTCTGCCAGGCTGCGTGCCATACTTCTGCAGCCTTGTTTTTAAATAAAAAGAAATTCAACTCATCTGTTGAAAGTGACTTTCTAAATCCGCACATTAGCATGAATCACCACTATGCCAAGGGCCGCAACTCAAGGAGGTGATAAGGGTTTGAGGTCACATGATTAATACTGTGCAAAACAGACCAAGAGGGTCTCCATTTTGAAGACCAGTCGAGAAAACAATAAAAGGCAGTATTTCCCTGCAGAGCACCTCTAGATTGATCCACACACTGCCAGCAAAGAACTGAGACGGGTTTTTGAATCGAGACAAATTTTGAGATGTATCCGTCAAGAGAATACTGAGTTGCCAGAAGCAGAAACATTCTGCACTCTTTGTAACCCAGAAGCACAAACTACTGCGACAAAGAATCAGTGGCAGTGGGGTGAAACGCAATTTCCATCTAACAGATATTGAAAACTTTAGTCTGCTAGTGGATGACCATTTCACTTTGGTGGGGTCACGGAGCAAGAAGTTTAGGATTTTGTGACTTGTAGATACACTGAGTCATACTGTAGAACACAACATGCATCCAGTGAAGCTTCTCCCACCCATCCAAATTTCTCTCTTGACCAGAAATATTCAAGCATCAGGAGGGCAGCAGATGGAAGAGCTAAGATCTGAGGACTCTGAGGTCGCAGGACAGAAATCCTGACACAGGCATAGAATTCCTCACTGATAGGAGACATTGCTGAAGAACACAAAACTCGTTTAGAGACAACACAGGAATAACTTAACGCTGTCTTGCATTACTGAGTAATTAAAGCAAGTAATCAAGCATAATCTTCCAAAATAAACCATGAGTTTTCGTTCCATGTTTTTTCAGTTTTTACTGACTCAGGGAAGAAACTCGTATCATTACATTCTCACTTTCAAGTCAAAGAAGTCGATACAGTAGCACGTACCTGTACTACTTGTTTCTGTGGTTGTGTTGGCTGTGTGGCTGAAATTTGCATTTTGTCCCGAGTGCCCCGGGTACGTTCACTGCCCACCGAAGTCATCATATACAGTATATACAAAACAATGTATGTACAAAATACAAAATCTGAAAGAAAAAAAAAGAGAGCGTGAGTTAAGGAAGGTAGTGATTCAATAACCAAATAATATAAATGCAGTAATTTGAATTCCTGCATTAACCACTGACTCTATACAGAGACTCTTAAGAAAGCAGCTTTAATATGTTTTCATTGGCTTTACCGCAGTTTTTACATTAAAGAGGAAAATGCAGTGGATAGAAAGCATTTGTGTCAGCTGATTGGGATTTGCCTCAATCTGTACTTCTAGATGACATCTAAATCTCACAGCTTTTTCCAATTATTTAACATGCAGACTTTTCTACTGGCTACTCTGCTGAAATTTTAGCTCCAGCTGCATCATTCAAACTTCTTTAATACCTGCTGTCTAGTTTTGATGCCTGGAATTTAACTGCTCTCACACCCACTCAGAACACTACACAAAAAACATATTCATGAACTAGGCAGTTCCTCTCTTCCCTACCATCAAAACTGCTTTTCCTGCACATACATGGAGGTCATGGCCAACCCCAACTCTACTCCTCATCTCTCATTTATGATGCTTACCTTTAAATCCAGCCTCTACAGTCAGTACTTTTGTTTTATTCTCCCTCATATTTACAGAAACAATTTATGAAACTACCTATCACCCTGCTTTAAACATACCGTGGCTGTATGGCAACAGAAAAACCCCAACGAAACCCCAAATCCCCCACACACATCATTGCTATCCCATTTGCGGCTCTCAGCTTTCATACTTATTTGCTCTCTAGTACTAAAATTACTTTGAAACAAGACATTATTATTCCTCCTGTTTGTACAGCATTTAGCACAGGACTAATCAATGAGCACATATAGCAGCTATGGTAACTGGAAACAGATCTTTCCAATGGTCAGAACGGTCATGTTCAACTGCCAAGTTTCTGTTCCCATAAGGCTAGAAAGTAAAACTGAAAATTTCTGGAAGTAAGGACAACTTGCAAGAGGTGTACCTGGGCAGAAGACGCGCTAACAAGCGGTAAAGTGCTTTTACTGCAGCCCCATTACATGAGCAGGCCTCAGCACACAACTTGCCGAGGCAACAGCTTTGTGCAAGCGGGCTAGCACCAAGCTCAGTGCATAATAATCAGAGAATCACACAGTAAGGTGAGTTGGAAGGGACCCATTGGGATCATCAAGACCAACTCCTGACCCAGCACGGGACCATTCCCAAAAGTCGCACCATGTGTCCAAGACTGTTGTCCAAACACTTTCTGAGCTCTGTCAGGCTTGGTGCCGTGACCGCTTCCCTGGGGAGCCTGTTCCAGTACCCAGCCACCCTCTGGGTGAAGAACTTTTTTCTAATACCCAAATAAAACCGCCCATGACACAACTTCAGGCTGTTCCCTCAGGCCCTGTCACTGGTCACCATAGAGAAGAGATCAGTGTCTGACTCTCCTCCCTCTTCTTCCCCTCACGAGGAAGTTGTAGACTGCAATGAGGTCTCCCCTCAGTGTCCTTTTTCTCCAGGAACATAAGCATACACTGCAATCACATGGACTAGGACGTGTTCAACACCAACTGATCACTGGCAGTCACAACTAATGCATATTTGACCAATAAAGCTGCAATGAGACGCTTCAGTTTAAATACGAATTCATGATGCTCAGGAGCCTCATCTACAATCAAAAGGACAATTAACTACATTATCATCTAAATCTTTTCTTCACTTCGGAAATATATTTTTGTTGGTCAAAACTGAACCCTGACATTAAATTTATTTATGTAGTAGTTAAGGTATTCAATAATGCTTTAATGTCTGAGACAAAAGTATATTTCCATAAGAAAAGGCCTACCTTTATCAGGAACTGACTGCAGTATGAGCTGAATCCGAATACTGTGTTTCTACAACTTTTTGAATACTGACCAAAGCCAAACTGTCTCACAGTCTCTTAAAGCAGTCAAGCTGCATTGCCTTCTAAGGTCCAGAACACATAGACCTTCAGAGCACTGTGTCTGACACAAAGGCCAGATACAGCCAAAACAAAAAGTTATATGAAAGCAAAATATAAAGCAGATGTGGAGGTGCTCTGGGCAGCAAGTTCAACATTTATCACTGACTATCTGCTCATGGCCATTCATTGACATGTTAAAGACGTATGGACATTTTCAGCTGAGTCAGCTCTTTGTGTAAAATCTGCTTTATAAACTTTGCTGGCTGGACTGACAACATCCAAAGACTTCAATTTATATAGGCTAATAATGATCTTTGGGTTAGCTTTTTGTTTGGTTGGGATTTTTTGTTTGTTTGTTTTTCCAAGGATCAGACTGCTTAACGCGATTTGAACCTAGAACAACGGCAATGCAATAAACCCTGAAGAGAACACACGAGAGAGCACTAACTTCGCTGAAAGACAAGCTTATAGTTTCAAATATGATTGTCTACAATTGGCCCATTGTGATTTAAGATTTGTTGAGAAAATGTAACTCCATTGGGTAATTTATAATTTCTGAATTAATATCATATTTATTATGATACCTAGGAATTTTGATATATTTCTGAAAGTGTGATTTTCACCAATTTCACCAAAGCTACTCAAAATATGGTGATTCATATTTTAGACAGGACAGCAGAACACTTTTATTAAAGATTTTCCTATGTGTTTGCAAAGCACATGCTGAACTACACCCTACACTTTGACAGACAGGCAATCTACAGTTCCTCAAGCAGATTGTGCCTCCTCCTCTCCCTAGTGTGTATTTTTCAGTGTATGTCTGTGCCACCACGGCTTAAGCCACATTTGTTCTTCAGGATGAAAGGATACTTTAAGAAAAAAGGCAGGCACACAAACGGCTGAAACGCTCCTGGGAGATGAAGTGGCACAGAAAGATCAGGCTGCTGTGGGAACAGAGCCCAAACAACCTGAACAGCATAACAGGGTTTTTAAAGGAGATCCTCAGCCTCCTGACTGTGCGGTACATGAGCAGCACAATTTGGCAGGCTGGAACCAAAAAACCTCAGCAAAGTACAGGCAGCAGTATGGACTTGTACTTGCTTCAGGCAAGTGTGGAACCCCACGCTCAGTTTGACAGTCTCCAACAAGCCAACAAGGACATGTTGTAATCCATCAGACACCATCCAGTCTTCTTAAAAGCACAGCTGGCAGCCTGATAAAAAGAGAACTTTCAAAATACTGTTATTTTACTTCTCCTTAAGTTGGCTCCCACTACCTACTGGCAATGTCCAGACACAGCAGCTGGAGGGCCATGCTCCACCTCAGACACTGCACTGAGCAGGGACACATGGCTGAGGCTTCATGCCCTTCCACAGAGTAAGGAAGCAACAGGCAGCAGGGAGGCACAAAGCCACTGCCTCCAAATTATCACAGTGACAACAGTTTTGAGCATAAGTGGGATATTATTAATTAATTAGATTAATTAGGGACTGAACAAGAACATTTCCTTGCTTACAAAGAAGCTTCTTATTCACTCCAACTCCTCATATTCATCAAGTCTGTTCAGCAGGCTGCTGTCATAGTAATGAGCAGGATATCACAAACTGATGAACTTAATTTTAACTGTAGATCAAATGAGGAAATAAGATTTGAGACTGGGAAGAAGAAAACTCTTAATTAAAATCTGTTTAATAAAGATAAAAAAAATATTCAGAGAAGCAGATGCTTCAGTTTCCATGTCAGGGTCTGGCGTAGTGCAAAAGTCCCTCATCAGCAGTTAAAACTTGACCTTGCAGACATTGCAATTCTAGTAAGCAACCAAAACAGCTGTATTTGAAGAAACATACAAAACGTTAAAAGAAACCAGTACTAGTTTCATCACTTTCTATACACTAGTACAGAGCACTAGTAAAAAAGAAAGGAGAAAGTATTAAAGAAGGAGACAGGGCTTCCCAAAACTCCTGCGTAAAGAAAGTGGCTGTATCCCCTCATGACAATTAACAAAAATGCACAAGATTCCTGTAAACATTTTTTCTTTTTTTACTGATGTAATCTAGTAACTGCAGACCAAAGTTGTCTTTACTAATTTAAAAACAAACAAAAAGCAAAACCCAAAAAAACCTAAAATGCAAAAATGTCTTTACCAGTAGTTAAGACTTAATTTAATAAAATTTCCATTAAAAATGGAATACAACAGGAGTATCTAAGATGAAGACCATTCCAAATATCAATCTTTTGTTTGTTCTAGTTTTCTGTCTGCAGAGGCCTGAGGCAGCCATCCCAGACATAACGAGAGCCCTTTGTAAAAAACCAACTTGTTACTTGTTTATCTTAACTCTGATAAAGGCCTTCTGTTCTCTCGGGAAGATGCATACCAGGGAAATGACCACAGCTATAAGCACCAGGTGTGAATGTATTTCCTTTATCTCCCAGAACGCTGGGAGACGGCATGCTTGTGTGAGTGGCTGATAAGGGGCAGAAAAGTCTGCCCTGCCAGGTGTTTGGGGGTGTAGCTGTTTTGTCTTTCCCTCTGCACGTTTCCAAAACTTCCTTAAAACTTTCCCATGGTAGAAACATATAAATACTGGAGTGTGTGCAATAAAGATGGATCATGCTAGAAGAAGCAGTGGTCTCTGGTTTTTTCCAAAATGCTGCACTGTCTGTGCAGCAAGTTTTAGTCCAAGGACCTATACTACAATTGCAGCTCCAGTAATGCGTAACATAGAACGGCAAGGATTATTCCAGCTTACAAAAGCAGTAACGAAGTATTATAACTTAACCCTTCCTAAAACTACCAAAATCCCCCCCTTCAACGTCTTCAACCCTTGCCTTATCCAACACATTTAGTTGCGGTTTTGCTTTGGTTTTTAGAAGGAAAAGAGGAAGGCAAAGAATCAAAGATTAATTGAACACATATCAACACAAAAAGCAGGTTTTTAAAGCTATCATAACGTTTTCTGTGATCTGCTGTTCAACCTTCCTTCAGCAAGAACTCTAAGCTTTTTAGACTCAATGAAGTCAGGAAAGCTAGAGATACAGAGAATAAAACTTGACTTGACATGGTTGCAAGCCCCCAAAACACAGGAAATCTATTACTGACCTTCCAGGAATAGACCAGGTATGGCAATAGCAACTGACTTTCAATATTCCTCTAGAAGTTAAATATTCACTTCCATCAGTTGCAAAAAAAATGTGCAGTTTCAATTCCTTTCCTGAGGCAGTCTCAAGAAAGCTACTTTCTTGATTCCCAGATAAGGAGCTGTGATAAAGAAACCATGCAAAGATCTCTGTGAACACCTTAGAAGTGTGATTGCTTTTTTATATTCAAAATACAAAGCTACCAGTCAAGGATTTCTCACAGTGACAGGGTTGGGAAAAGGCTGCAGGACACTGCCTCAGGAGGTCATAACAACTGTACATGTACAGTGAGCTCAGATTTTACTGCTACAGCTGTAGAGGTATATGAGCATGAGGAAAAAGAACAGAGGAAAAAAATTATGTCTGCAAAGCATAGATGTAATGCATTTCCCTCGAGTGCTGTTGTCCAAAGCATCTCACCATCTTTATTGCTGCTTGAAACAGGAAGAGTTTGCAAGAGTCAGATGTTCCTCAGAAGCTGTGCTGATGACTCAGTGTCTGTATTGCCCCAAGCAACTACACTGACCGTGAGCTTATGGATCCTGGGAGAATTCACGTCTCATCTTACAGTCTTCTATGGTAAATAGGAAAAATATTGACCTGCATCACTGGCAGAATACCAAAGGAGAGAAAAATTTTACTATCTGTATGCTCTTATGTTTTATCAAGGAAAGAGTATTGCCGGGAGTAGCCCAAGTACCAGCACAAACACAGAAACTAATATATAAACTTCAAGTCGTGTTAACAAACTGTAGCCAACAACCAAGTGACTATTCTTACCCACCTTTTGAAAGCCCTCTGAGTTGTTACTTGAAACCATTACCCTGCCAGGCCAATCTGTAAATAGCTAAGAACACATCCCCATCCCCATCTGCAAAAATCAACAATTTCTCTTTAAAACCAGAAAAAAAAAGAAGTTCATTTTAAGGATTAGTACTCCTAAACATATGCTATGCAAAGGAAGACAAAGAAATATACAAATAGGTCTTACAAATAAAAGACAAGAGAGCACTTGGAAGAAGTTTTGGAAGAGAAAGTGGTCATCCTCAAAAGAGTGGAGTTAGGCAAAGGCTGGTCACCTACTCAGAGCCCAAAAGCATGATGTGGACAAGGGACTGAACAGTGCATGTTTTCCACTAGTTGATCATGTTTCAACCATGAAAGTTAAGTATTATAATTAACTTTTTTACTTCAAATCCTCTCAGAGTATCTAATTTTTTTTTGCTATTATCCCAGTGTCTCTGCCTAAGAGATGCGTTTCACATTTCAGTATATACTGATGATTCTCTAGTTTTAACCAAAATCTGCCAGCTACACTTAAACATCCTGCGGACTTGTCCTCATCATTTCTTTAAAAATATTGACACTTCTGAGGCAACAAGTAGCCTTATTCATACAGAAATTTCTGAAGGAAGAAATTCAAACTTAACTGTACTTAAAAAAAAAAAAAAAAAGTAAGACAATCAGTCACACCAAAATCAGAGAAGCCTGACTGACTTCCACCTAGGGCTTTATCTTGCACACAACCAAGTCAATCTTCAGACTTGTAAAAAACTGGTTAGCAAAACCTACCCAGCTCCCCTGCCGTCTGAACACACCCGAGTGACTCTGGACAATCAAAGGCAGTGAATGTCCTAAAACATTCAGAGGACTTGACCTTATATTTCAGACGTCAATACCTACAAGGAATCAAGTTCTGTTCCCTGTACTAATGATAAGACCCATGCTTGCAAGGACATGCAAGATGCACTAGCTACCAACAGTTATGATTAACTGTACTGAAACTTCAAGGAACAGAGAGACACAGACAAAATGCACATTGTTTTCTAAGCTCCATGCTCTGGACTATCAGAACTAGATAATAGAGATTAGACCACAGTTGTCACGAACCAAAGAAAAAAAAACAAAAGCAAACAAAAAAAAGGGTGCACAGGTCCAAATAAAAATGAAATATATAGAAAACAGGAATTCTCTTTGACAACCAGCAATCATGGGGATCCTGTGAGGAAGAGGCAACAGCAAGTTCACTTTTCAAGTATATTTGTCTGCTGAGAAGTATTTCAAGAAAAGTTTTGGCCTGTCCAAATATTCTAAGACCTGGAGGGAAAAATACAGGTTCCTGCCATCTTTGACAAAAGACTCTCATTTCTTGCCCTCTGTCAGAAAAAAGACTTTCTTACGTGAAACCTCTCTAACATCCACCAAGGTAGAAGAGATAACAGTCTCATCACTGGCCACACAGCATGCTGTCCTGAATTGTCAACTCCATCAATATCTCAGGTCAGGGAGTATACAGAGACCACAGTGCCTCAGAAGTGGTGCTTGTACACCCACAAACATAACACTTCCTCTTGTGACAGGAGGAAAGGAACCTAAGGAGATAAAAGAAAATACTAGCCAAACCAATACACAGTACACTTGCTGTTTATTCCATGACTGCTACTTTAAGAGTGGTGAAGAACCATCAGTATTGCAAATCTCTTCATACCTGCTTCTCTGGATTTGAAACAATGACATAGAAAAATAGAAAAAACAAGGCCCTTGGTGTTTTCTCTCCTAAAGTTTCCTGAGTAGCATCCAGTGGAAGGGCACTATTGTGTCTACAACTTCCAACAACACAGCAGCTGGCAAAACTACAGCCTGGTCCTCTCCTGCAACAGACACTCCAACTGAATTATTCACTGCATTAACTAGGAAGCTTGGAAAAAACATTAACTAGTATTTAGTAAAGGAAAGGTTTATTGCAGCCAGGGAAAAAGAAACCAAACTAGCAGGCTTTTCAGGGTTGAAAATCATTATCCTCTGCAGCCAGAACCAACGCAGCCCTCCTGAAGTCTCTCACACAAGTAAAGGATGGCTGAGCACAGCTTACGACAAAAAAAAACATGACTAGAGTTTTAGTTCCCCTTTGGGACCTGGCTGTATATACCCTTGAAGTTCAATCCATAGCTTGGGCAGAACCCAAACAGTTTGTTCCATTAAAATCAAGTATCAGCTCACATTTAATACCACACAACTGTAATCACCAGAAATGGCACTTCTGCTCCCCCCACTCCTTAACCACAAAATATTGCTCCTTTCCTTCAACCAGGCTAATGATCCTGCAGCTGCAAAGGGAGTTGGTTCAGTCGGCTCACCCAAAAAAACCCGAAACCCTCTAAAACAAAACAATCAGTCAGTTCAACAAGCTTATCCAGTGGAAAACTATGTGGCTATACAACTGCTGAATCTGACAGGAGGGACTCTGCTAAAAAGCAAGTTCACGAGGAAAGGGGGAACTCGCTTTTTAGCAGACATGCACCATTACAGCATAGGTAGAAATGTATTTTGTTTTTCCAGGATCCAGTAGAGCATGACTTGATCCTCGTCAAGCCCACTGCACACAATCAAAAAAATTAGAAATAATTCCCTTTAGACATACTAAAAACAAAAAAACCACCTCCCTGCAGAGCTTCGAAGAAAACTGTATATTTGAATATATAATTATCTTGCAGGAAAAGAGGCTTCTAACATGTTTACTGAGGAACACTTCATGTTCAATGTCTTCAATACCTGTTAACATCCCATAACTTGCAATGAAGAGTCTATTTAAAATTTGGAGGTGCTTCTATCCAAAGAAGAGGAGGGTATAATGAACATCAGGACAGCCACACTAACACAGCTTATGTTAACCTAAAATACAGTCTTTTCCCCCAGCTACAGAGGTGTATGTTTACACTCAGCTTCAGGCATTAAAACAGAGATTCAGACTAGTCCAAAGCAACTTACTCACCCATAACAATCTTTAATGATTTTGTATACACAACTAAATATTCAACGCTTTTGCCAGTCATCTACGGATTTCACTTTTAAAGGAATAACACAATTAAACATCCACCCATTCCCTATCAAAAGCCCCACCTTGACAAGGTTTGTTCACTCTGCCAGCTCAATAAAACTCACAGCATCCCCTCTGACAGGAGGAAACCCAGACAAACTCCTTGAGAAAAACAGGGCTGGGTAACTTGGAAGGTCTTTGAATGGCTCCCTCCACTAAAAGAATCACAAGGCAAAGCCTCTTCAGACTGCAATAATTTGCACAGCTTTCCAACCTGAGATGAACTCTGGGGTCAGCAAAAAGCCCAGGTGGGCTCAGGGCACACACACATAGATGTAGGTGAGGAAACAGCTGCAGAGTACCAACTACACAAGTTATAAATGTTCTCTTCAATGAATACATGGAATGACATATGATCTCAGGCCACATTCCGGTTAAGCCATCAATACTACAACACAAAAAAAAACCCAAAAAACTTACGTGGCCAAAGCATCTCAGATAAGACTGAAGTACACCACTAAAGCTGCACAGGGTTGATGACCTTCCGGTATTAACTGTGACTGACTTGTCTCAAAACCACTGTTCCCTGCTCCTCTTCTGACAATGTCAGCAGGACACTTTCAGAACAGTTAAAGCTTGGGCTGTCAGCACACACAGCACTCAGGCTTCCAGTTTGTCAATACTGCCAACTCTAAGATACAACAGTTAAAAAATAAATTTCACTGGATCACCCCTACTTATCACTACCAGTATAATCAACAGCTACCTGTAGTCACAAGATGAGTAATGCATGCAACCACCAAAAAAAAAAAAAAAAGGCTGTTAAATAACAAATGAAAACTTTTAAACCAATTTACTAGGAAAGGTAATCCAGAATAAGCTGTTACCAGAAAATTAAAAAAAAAAAAAAGAGCAGGGAAAAAAAATACTGGGAACTGTTGGCTTTGTATATTAAACTGTAGAAATTCATACTTCAGTTACCCGCTCTGATACAACAGCCAATACCTGAACAGTCCCTAAAATGAATTGCTGCTCCCATAGAAAAACAGAGTAAGAAGATTCTTACTCTGGGTAAGATTCTTACTCTGGTAGAAACCCAGGTGCTTCAAATGACACCAAGAATCACTCAATAGCTGCCAGGACAACACCCAGCAGGGGGAATTCTCTTGGAACGGGGAGCTCGGAAACAAGGTGGCACACAGGAAGCAGCGTTGCACATCGGACATCTCACTGCCAGATCACGAACACACTCTGTGCTTGCGCTTTCCCTGCCCCCTCCAGCGTCACCAAACCACTCTCTCCTGGAACAGCTTCCAAAGGAATTCTTTGAATAGAAACAGATACAAGCAAGAGGACTAAAAATAGCCGAGCAACAGCAGAGACATTCTCACACTTGTGGAAACACATTCAGCTGCAGCAAAAAAAAAAGGGCACCTATTTAATTCACACTAGAATTGACAATGAGGGACAAAGTAGAACGTGCCACCACAGAAAAGCTTTGGAGGGCAAGATTAATTCAGACTTATGCCACTCATAAGATCACATTACAACACTCACAACAAAAAGCAATGCCGAAATTACAAGCCACGAGTGATATAAAAGGAAATGCACTCTGTGATCAGTAAGGCTGTATCTATAAAATGTAATAGCAGATTTGTGATTTTAGCTTCAGTTTTGGTGGCAACACCAAAGAGTTCAGTATCATTCCTGCACCTGTACAGAGCCCAACCCTTGAACTAGACACCAAGGGAAGACCACCAGCACAAATCAGTCCTTGTGATATGTTCATATATTCAGAAGACCAAAGAAAACCAGGAGTCTCACTGAAAAACACTCTTTTAAATAAAGCAAAATATTCCAGAACATGTTTCTATATTTTTGCCCCAGATTACGATATTTCTCAAGATTCATCTTAGGCAGGAGTATCCACCAAAATAAAAACAGCTTTTTTTTTTTTTTTTGCAGTGACATACATGACTCTGAATATAAAGTTTCAGAAGGAGGAAAAGAAATAATAGTTTGTAAGGCAGTGTTAACCATTTCCTTTCCTCACAATCCCTGTACATAACATCTTAATGAACACTATCAGCCATTTGGTTCAGTTTAGCATTTTAAAAACACCGTGAGAAGTGAGTGAAATCCTTTTACAAACTTACTGTGAGGTGCTCAGAGACAAGAAACAACTGAAACAGCCACAAAGAACTGAAAGCCATCAAAGATCACTTCAATTTTTCTGCCTCCTCCAGATTGCTCTTTCTACAGTCACAGCCATTGTTACCATTTTGTCTAGCTTTAAACAAGCAGGTTTGACAGGTTTCCTCTGTAAATCCTCATGTTAACTTGCTTCAGTCAGAAAACTTGGTTTTAGCCCAAGCTTTCCCACTTGATTTTGAGCATTATTTTTCTCACAATCACAGCTTCTCAACTTGGTGTCACGTGTAAATTCACTTATTCCATCATTCTAGAACTCACGCGATGTCAGGTCTATCTCATCTGCACCAAAATGATACCAAACTACTGAAAGAGATGGATTAACTATCTTTACAACCTCAAACCTAAAACATGCTAGAAAGGAGCAGGTAAATAAAGACCCCTCTATGCAGAATTCAAATCTAACAGCAGGAATACAGCCATCCAGGCTGTTCTCACCCTTTAAGTTAAATTCAAATTAAATTCATCTCTCACTTCTTAGTTTCTTAAACTTTCTGAAGAAAATACCAAAGAGACAAGGTGCTCACATAAAGCGTTAAATTGCCCAACGTGTTACTGCATTTAATTCAGTATTTACCTTCTCTCTAACATAAATGGGGTGAAGAATGACCTGTATGCTTCTTCTAGGATCCACAGCCACTGTTCCAGCTCCCTCTGCACCTCTTTCTCCAAAACTGGTCTGACTTAAATGTTGTTTATGTTTTCTTTCTCCTCCACCACTTCTTTCCAAGCCAAACTAGCTCACAACAAAATTCACAAAAGGGCAAGAGTAATATTTCCTTTTAAAGTTTGCAAAATCTGAACAAGTATATAGAGCTTTTCTTCAAAACCTCCTTCCTATTGTTAGGCCATTAAAAATTCCTTTTCACATTAATGTATTCCCTGATCTTCATAAAGTTAGCATGCCCTTTTATAATATTTTTGTGTTCTGAGTTAGTTGAGTACAGCATAGGAATGAATCACAGCCCCCGATTCCACACAAGTATGCCAGGTTTATATACTGTGCAAGGCAATATTAAAATGCCTAAGTAGAAAATCAGTTTCCTAAAACATTCCAAGAAGATAGCAGTCACCTGTCCATTTTACCACTGAAAGTCTGCAAGACCAAGCACTTTCCTGCAAGACGAAGCTACTCACTTTTGAAATAAAATGGACACATCTTAGGTCCTGAAACAGCTTATTTTACTAACTGTACATCTTACCCGCAATACATATACGAATTCTGAGAGTGCACCTGGAATATACATTTTGCTACCTGCAGGGTTCAACTCCTGCAACAGCATTAAAATATTACAGGTACCAGCCACAAAGAGCATACTGCACCTATAAAAACTTCAATAAACAAATGGTTTGACAACAACCCTGAAAACCATTTTAGCAGAAGACGTGTTGCAAACATCGGTTTTCTCCAAGCAAACTAGAAAGCTGTATGTACACAGAAATCAAGCAAAGGATGAGCAAGGAATAACCAAGATAAAATACTACAAGTTCTAAAAATTGCATTACAAACCTAAGTAACAGCTTTTTAAACACAGTAATAATTTTCAGTCATTTACAGAACGTTGTTTAAAAATTCTTGCACAGCAGGGGGCTGTTAAGCACACTTGCTGAAAAAGCCAAGATGACACTGTGAATAAATTCAGAAGCCAATGGTAGGTGAGTTTAAAATGCAAAACAGTATGATGCCTTAATGTGTTCTCAGTTTAACACAAGACTCTTCTTCAAGTTCAATGAGTACACTGTCCAAAACATGGCTTTTTGAAAACTAGTAAGAACCTGAATCACTAGAACAAACTGAAAATAAAAATTTAAAAGGAAGAATGCAACATAGCTCCTCTGATCAGAGGAAAAACTACAAGAGACAGCATTCACCCAAAACTGCAATCAGCAGAAAGTGAACAGCTAAAAAGCTGCTCATTGTCTCACCTTCAGAACACTGAAACTTGCTGTTCTGCAGAGGTTTAGGGCAGTTTTTTTCAAAGTATAAGAGCCTCATCTAAGTAGGTACTGTCCTTTTGGTTCCTCCAGTTTTTGATGTCTCATATTAGAAAAACCACACTTACCGACCCTGATGCTATGCTCTAAAACTCTAAGGAAGCAGGTGTTAGAATGATCTTAGTTTTGATATTCAAAAAAACACTGCCACGAAGTCTGAATTTTTAAGATTTGTCGGAAGATACTGTGAGTATCTTCCACAGCTACATCATAGGAATTTCTTTGCAGGATCAAATGCAAGGGACTGATAGAATGGGATAAAACAACTCTCAACACACTGCATTTAAACATAGCAGAGTACACATACAACTGCTAAAAACAGCAACTTGAAAGAGCAGAATTTTTACTTCCAATTATTCATGAAAGTCCATTTGAAGAGTTGCAATACCTCCAAGAAAAATATTTTGTGCTCTTTTTAGATTTTATTTTTCCAGAAAAAGAAGAAAGGGAAGAAAAAACATGTTTAAATGAATTATCTCATTCTAAGAGCCAGAGACATAACTTCCCTCAAAACCATTCTAAAATCTCAAATGTTGTATACAAAACAAATAAAACCCAAACAATTCCTAGTACACACAGCACGAAGGGTAAGGCCTTCCATATCTGAGGTTATGTTAGAATTTAATGTATATTCTAATATGCAAGTACATTTGAGAACACAAACCTTTGTTTGACTGATTTATCAGTTCCTACCAAATTCAAATGAGGAATGAAACAGAGCCCAAGGAATGCAATGACACTAAGTGCAAAGAAAAACTAGGACGAAACCTGGTGAATCAAAAAAATTTTAAAAATCAACCTTACAAACTAATGTGAACACACTAAAGGCTGTAAACTTACTTCAGAGGCAACTAAAATTAAATAAATGTTTATCTGGAACTCGCTTGTTAGCAAACATTTTACCAGGACTGAAATGCAAGTTGTTGAACAGTTAGAAGTACGCTGATGTCAAACGAAAATTCTCACACTACAAACAAGTATTTCTTTAGCTGCACTCTTCTAGAGCTTCAGTGAGATATTCAACTGCTGTAGAAGACTTGAAAGCATAAGTTATAGGAACATATGATAGTGTTTTGGTTAACCTCAAGACTCTCGGAGCTGTGATGTTTTGAATTTAATACACTGAAAAACATTCCCATCATCTTCTTCAAGATGAGCTTTTGAAGAGCTTTTTTCTTTTAAACTCATCTGAAGCTTAATAGAGATCCTTTTTTTTTAAGTTAAATTGAGGGGATATTTCCATTTTTTTTTTTTAATTAGAAATCTGGGTAATTCTAAAAATATATATAAAAATTCTGAAAAAGAGAGATGAAGAATACATATTGTAGGTCAGTATTTCAACAAGCTTTGATACATCCCTGAAGCTTAATGCTTCGGAGGTCAATGCACACCAAGTCCTGGAAGAACTAAACATACCACTTCCTCCCAGCTAGTCTTTAAGACTTAAGGAAAGCAGAGCCCCACATCTCTCTAGCCATAAATACCATACCAGTATAAAATATAATAGTTATAACACCTGAACATGCATTTAGATAAACCAGCCTAGGGTGAAGCTCTATTTTCAGGCTTTGCCATGTTTCCAGAATAATGCTTTTCGGTTTTAACTGTAACAAAATCAGTGAAGTTCATACATACGTTTTAGCAAAGTTCAGCGCAGTGTTTGACCTATGCTTACAAGAGGTCACTTCACCTGGCAGAGAACTTGAGAAGCGTGAAGATTTCTCAGGAAATGTAAGAGGTGGTAATGTTCTTATTTTGTTCAACAGAACGACTAATTGAATCTACCAAGAGAATTAACTTTCCTCAGAATTACTGAGTGCCAGAAGAGATAGCTTATCCCCTTCAACATTTCTCTTTTAAAAAGGGAAAGAAATTATCTTAAAAAAAACTTTCACAGTCTTTCCAGCGTATCTGTTCATATGTAAACTTTGGGGGAATACAGCAAGTTGCCAATGCTGCATTACACATAGCCATAAATGCCTAACAAAAACACATTTGTAGGAATACCGAAAGTATGATGCAAAACAATCTCACAACTTTGCAGCTGGCACTACCAGAGAAACAGCCACTACACACTAACAGAGCAACACCATTTCAAAGGACTGAAACATAGTGTCAAACAATTCACTAGGCAGATTTAAAAGCCAAAAGGAACGTTGAGAACAGAGACCCCTTTCTCTTTCCCAAGTATTCCACCAGGGATGATCACTCTTGGCATTATTTCATTACTCACTTTCAGTGCAGTTCATCAAAGCAGGAATTTTGTTTGTTTGTTAAGACACACCTAAGGTTCCCCAGCATTACGGATTCTGCTTATATGAACCAGACTCTGAATAATTTGAACAAACAAATCAAAGCAGAACCATCATATCAAGACCAAGAATACCAAACTCTTCCCCCTTTTTCCCCCACTCCAAACCTGTCTTGTAACTACCCCCAAGCCACATCCTCCTCCTGCTCCTCCACAAGCAACTCACTGTCCTTCTCTCTCTACACACTGCATTAGAACCTGTCTGTTGAGTCACAGAAAGTATCATCGAAAGTCCAAGTTAACTGCTGATCCTAACTTTTCTCCAGTACTGTGGAGCAAGCGGAAAAGGAGGAAGAGTTGTATGTCAGCTTTTCAATCAAGGTCTGCCAATAAAGGGGACCTACAACTGATGTCTTGAGGTTTAGCTTTTATATTCTCTATTGCCTATTGTAAAACTCTGAAGTGTCTTACAGCCTGCTGCTGCTGCTCTCTTATGCTAAGATAGACATAACAAAGTCTCTAGGTTTGCTGTCCAAGGACACCCAGACTGTCCTGGGCCCAAAATGTGTAAACCAACATCTTGGAGAAGGGTGGCTGAGCTTAGAGAACTTACATCAGTAGCTAAAGTTTTAATTGGCAAATTTATGCTGATATGCAAATGGACCAAACCTATAAAAGTTTGAAGAACTCGTGACTTGTCAACCATTTGGGGTCCATTTTGGAAGTAGCCTCTGGGCTCCTCAGGGTGTACCTTTGAAGGCCTTTCAAATAAATACCACCTTTATTCCCTTACTCCTGTCTAGCCTCTGTTTCCAGGTAGCCTTTTCAGGCATCACAAACATAAAACCAGTCCCTGGCCCCTCGCCACTCCTAAACAAAGTCTCAAGAAGGAAAATGATGCTGACTCCAGTTGCTCAACTCTTTCAATTGTTTTCCCCTACATTCAGTTCCAGCTCCAAACAGCTACTTGTTTTTTTGCTGGGTGGAAAGGCCTTTGGTTACCACAGTCTGACTCAAATGTTCAAAATCAGCTTGTTTTTGCCTGAAAGGCAAGATGCCTCACTCAATATGTTTTTGTGTTCAATTTTTATTTAAGTACTAAAATTAACTGAAAAGGGATGGTTCTGCAGTTTCTTGTACTATGTTTTATCATATTTTATAGTGGGTGAGTCATTTCATAACTAATGAAACACCTGAACATCTTCTCTTGATGGGTCATCTTAATGGATTCGTTTATTGAAAACAAATACAAAAGTTATACATTCTTGCTTCGCTCTCTCTAATGGCCAAAGTTCTCAAAAGCACTCCCTAACTACCCACAGAACCAGCAAGGGAGCAAAGTCATCCAAATATTTGAGGTAGGTCTCCGAGCAGAAATTACACTTCAGTGATGTTTCATTTTGGATGACTGTTCTACAAGAGTCATTCCAGCACTTCCCAGATTCAATAACCCTAGCTACGAAAGAAATTTTAACCCTCTAACTTTATTTCAACCTTTCTCTGCAATTGTGGGGGTCTTGGGGTTTTGGGGGAATGTGTCTGGACTTGCAAGAGTACAAAAACTAGGCTGGTCCAGTTCCCTTCTAATTTACCAGGACTCACGTAATTCCGCAAAGTTTGGGCTTTAGTCTCATTAAAAAGTACTTTCAAAAATAATTTTGATGTACACAGCTTCATAAAATGGACGGTTCAATACGCAGAAGCACAGTAAGAACTCAGTCTAACCTCCCCTAAATGCTGTATTGTACATTAAGTCATTGCTTACAATCCACACAATTCCTAGACAGAACACACAAAGGACTTGGGCAATTTTATCACTACCAGACAATCAAGTGTTTGACCTGTTTCTTCCCTCACAGACTCAATTATTGTCTTCAACTCAGCTAGAACCAGGACAGTCAATTACTCCTCATTTGCAAGCACAGAAATTATTCAGATTTGAAATATGCATCTTACCGCATTTTCACAGTACTTTCTCTAAACCTACCCATTTCTCCACCAGTCAAGAATCACAATTACTGTGAATACCACACCATCCATACTAAATTCAATGCTTAATCCACCTCTTTCTCAAAGGCCATTAGGGACACATGGGTTGAGTTTGCCTGAAGGACTACAGATTTGACTATGTCAAGTAGCTGAACCCAGAGAAAAAGGTTGGGGGGGATGTGGAGCCTCACCAATGTGCTTAAGTACCTGAAGGAAAGGTACACAGACAGAGCTAGGCTATTTTCAGCAGTGCCCAGAGAGAGGACCAGAGCCAATGGGCTAAAACACAAGAGGCTTCCTGTGAACATCAGGGAATGCTTTTGTGCCCTGAGGGCAAGCAAGCACTGGCACAGCACAGGTTGCCCAGTGAGGTGGTGGAGTCTCCACTGGAGATATTCAAAAGATTCAGACACAGGCCTGGGCAACCTGCTGTAGCTGGCCCTGTTTGAGGGAACACTAGAACACTCCAGGAGTCCCTGTCAACCTAGGCCAGCCCATGATTAAGGGAAGTAAAAAAGGCAAGAAAGTCCTATAACAAAAGCTGTTATTAAAAATGCCCCACAAGCTCCATTAGAGACAACTCTCAAGGTCTAGCATTTCTGCTCCAACAGTAACATAGAGAAAATCAAGTGAATCTTCAATTAAATCAAGTAGGGTAAAAGTCATTGGGACAACATCCAGAAATATACACTACTACATCAACAGATAAAATGGTAAACAACAAAAACTGAAGTACAGGTATGAAGTTTAAATGAGTTTTATACTTGCAGTCATAACAGAGAACTATTCAAAAAAGATAATAAGCATCTTTTCCCACGATGCAAAGAAGAGTTCCTGGGCATTGCTGCCAATCTGGACATCAAGAAACAGCAAAGAAACCCAACAGGCTGAAGACATGTATCAGAAAGTGTTTTCTCAAACACTGAGGAAAAAAACAACAAACAATTTTACATACTCATTAACTTACCTTCACCAACCTCATAAGTCTATTCTAATCTTTCTCTAAAATGAATTTCAGACAGCTACCCCTTTGCACTTACCCCACATTCAAGCATTCAGAAATTCATTCAGTGGCTAATAAAAGAAAGTGAAGCACAAGACCAGGAGGAGCAGTACTGTTCCCCCTCATCACACTTAGTCACCCAAAGTTAACATCACTAACTTAGGTCTCTCTTATGTCAGTCTCAAAAATGGATCACAAGTCAGTGATCTCAAGAATGTGTGACTGAAAGCTGAAATAAAAGCAGACATCTGTCCCTTGGGGCACAACCTATCAAAAGCATGGACCAGAGTTTCTTGAATACAATATTCAAGCCCAACAGCAGAGCAAGGGTTGGCATCAACACTGCTTTCAGATTCCTGTTGCTGAACCTGTGTGTAAGACAACATGAGATTTTGAAAATCAAAGAAGAAAGTAAGAGCACAGAGAAAGAATTAAATCAGCAATAGCTTTTAAATACAGAAAAACATGGAAAATGTGACAATATGAAGCCAAGTGCTGAGGACAAAACAGCCATGATTCAGTTAACACTGAGAAACAAACTGGAAGAGGAAGCAAAAATGTTTCTGAAGCCATAGTCTTCATTCCATATTACTATACGTCCACCATCCTCAAAACACTAAACAAAACAAACAGAGTAGAAACAAATACTGTGTTTTCCTTACTCAAAAGCAATTTCAATATGGTTCCTTAAGTATCATCCTACTTCCAGGAACACTACTTTAGTCATAAGAAACACAAACGAAATGTTCTAGACTAAACCAATGCCAGATGCAATAAAACTGCACAAAGACTTCCTCTCTCTACAACTAACCATTAAAAATATATAGGAACAGGGTCATAACTAGTGATTTCAAATCCTACACCTTCAACCACAGGGCCAGCTAATAGACTGAGATAAGCATTTTTCCCCCTCACTAAAACACGTTAAGAAAAGTGCAACCTGATGATGCAAATCTGGACACTAACAAAGTATTCGTGTTTTCTTCGTTTATCTTCAGAATCACATACTGAATGATTCTGTAACACCAGTTCCATTGAACCTGCATCTTCTTCAGGAATAAACTGTATTTCCTGTATGATAGAGCAGAAAAACAAAACCATAAAGTTCACTATAGGAGTACTACTTCAGGCAAACCTTAAGTTCCAAGAAAGATCAAAGCTCTCCAACATGGGAAACATTTCATTGTTTTTAATGCAAAATGCTACACTCAGCCAGGTTAAGGACTCCTCCAAGCTCATCTGTTGGAAGACTGATTTAAGAAGCCTGGGGAGAGAGGAGAGAAAAGCTTGACAATTTTACCTTCAGAAGAAGCCACAATATCATGCAGGTCTCACAAAGACAGCTGGACAAAAAGAAAGAGAATTTCAACAGAATTGAGAATAGAAACAACTCCACCCAAGAGAACTACACAAAGTTGTTCACGTAACCTATTCTGCAGGTTTTACAATCTAAAGAGAACATAAGTAAAATAATATGCTCAGCAAAATATTTATGATGTAGTAAAAGCAGGCTGAGCAAGCCATGAGATCTTATGCATCAGACTGTACCATCTCTAAACTGCCTGTCTTTAGTCCCTCTTTACTCCTTGAAGCTTTGAGAAGTAATGGGGAGAGAAGGGCTGAGGGTACCACACCTGTGGAAGGAACGGCCTTGCAGGAGCCCCAGGCAGATGGGGAGTTCCAACAGACTCCAGCAGTGCAGATGGCCAAAATCAAAGAGTGTGGACTTTCATGTTAGAGCAGAACAGACAAACCCTTTGTATGGTTTTGGTAAAATAGGAACCTGAAGTAATTGCAAGGGAGGCACTTCACAGCCTTTCATCCCAGCTCTCACTTTAATGAATGTAACCTGTTTAGGGAAGTTATATGAAAAACCATGCAAGTCCAAACTAGGTCTTCTCTGAAAAGCACAGAGGACCCAATGGGCTACAAGTAAACAGACTGTATCAGAAATAAACCTAAAGTTCACCAAAATCTCTAGCAGAATAACAATACTGCGGTGGATATCACTTGTATTTCCTCTAGCACCTTCCACTCAATAATTCTGAAGTCTACAAATACAACACAGAGTTTCTCTAACCTGTATTTTACAAAGGGGACAAGTCACTTGGCTTCTCTTTTAGCAAGGTCATACAAGGCTGTTGCAAAGCACTGAACACTGGTCTTCAGAGTCCTGCTCATGTGCTTCAACCAAATAAAAAACAAAGATAAATAAAAAGATTCATAAAAGATCCACGGTTTTACTCCAAGTCTTTCATGAAGTACTTATTCTAAGTACTGGTACTAAATGTGACTGAAACTGCAAGTAAACATTACTAGTAATAGTAAGACTATCAGTGCTGATTATTAACAGAGCATTAACAGTATATGACACATACACCTTTCAAGCACTGATCATCAGTATGTTACTCTGCTATGACCAATATCAATACAGGAACACCAGCAACAAACATAAAGCATACCAAAAAATGGCATTTTGCGAGGAAATCATCACCTAAAGTAAGAGTGCATAGAAGAAATATAGAGCATCAGCAATCTACCTCTAGGTTCTAGAACAGCAGCTTCAAAAAAATGGAAGAGGAAAACAAAAAAAATATTAAAAATAACAGCTTCTGGTAATAGTCAAGATTATTTTGTTGGTTTTCCCCTAGCCTCCTTAGATTTCAGTGATGAGTCTCTAGCTTCCACATCCCCTCAAATGATCAAACCCTTTTGCAAGTCATGGCACCAGGAACTTTATGGAGGACGGGCCAAAACAACTGAAACAGTCTAAATTTCAGAAATTTCACACTTTTCTTACTATAGACAGTTTTCAAAATCAACACACCGATAAAACTGCAACTAGAACAAAGTAGAACAGAGTTTGTCCAATTCCCACTCGTTCCTACCTCCAAGATTATCAAGATTATTGAAGTTATAAACACAGAAGCCAGCTCATTTTCAGGAGTCACAAAACATCATTAATCCTGCAAAGTGATTTAGCTTGCTTGCTTTCAAGTTACCTCGTGTAAGGTTAAAAATAAATTCTTCAAACAAGTTAGGTCAAACCACCGCAGAGAGATTGGGCCCAGGTATAAATACTGAGTCAGCCAGGTAGGAATCCAAACCCAGATTCCATTAGAGAACGTGATACAACCAAGGGAATTGCTAAAAGGGCCTGGTAAATATTAAAGAAGCAAAAGCCTGGAGGCTGAGTCCCTGCCTTTTTTTGTGAAGGGCTCTGTTTCAACGGCAAGGACTGCTCCCCCTCCCCTCCCTTCCCTCACATCCAGCTCCAATTTCTCTGCTTGGAAAAAAACAGCTGCCAGGACAGCCCCTCCATTCCCCTTCCACAGCTTCCCTTCACACAGCTCCATAGCAAACCCCGAGTTTCTGCTCCACAAGACATCTTGCTCCTCTGAACACAACCAAGAGGGCTCTGCACATCCACACTCCCGGTGCTAACATACCTACAAGAGAGAAGCTTCAAACCAGTCCACCCTGCTCCCAGGTGGCACCCAACAGCAGTGCAGACATTCCAGCACAAGCTTGTAAACCTATTCAACATCACAGAGTTCAGACCCTTGCCATCATACTCAAACATGCACCAGGTGCACGTTTTTCTATATCCAGTTTCTTCCACAGGAATGCCAACCACTCCACCTCCCTGCTGCAATTTTCTTCAGAAACAGGAGAAAACACAGAATAGCTTTTTTTTGTTGTTTTTAAAGGCAACCTAAGTCAGACCAACAACGAAACCCTGCCCTGACACCCAATTCCAAGAAACCACGCACAACCGATGACAAAGAAGGACTAAGGTGGAGAAGGTTAACAGAGGGAACGGTTCATTCATTGTCATGTCCTCAAGTAACCCACTGTAGCTGCCGAGATGTCATTGTCTATAGCTGTGACCCTCCCAACCACCAGCGAGGGAATACCCGGGAAGGGGATGAGCAACGACAACATGGAAGTAAAGCCCTACCTAAGTCATAGATCGATACTTCATCATCCACTTGTTCACTTCTCGAGCTGCCACCTTCCCTCTCGCCTGACTCCTGCAGGTAACCCCACTCCTCCTCTGCGGGGTCCGGCTGCTCCCACTTCCCTCACACCCCCTAGAGCCAGAGGCACCAACCCGCCAGAGGGAAACCCTCGCTGTACGAGACGAGCACCTCCAAGATGAGATGAGAACCCCTCCTTGAAGGAGGATGGGGTGCAGGACCCCCTCCCGCGGATGTCAGGGGGTGCAGGGAGAACCCACCTCTCCCGGGGCCAAGCGGGCTCCCCCTCCCCAACCAGGTGGGCGCTGCCCGCACCCGCGGCCCTGCT
>VZRV01008210.1:0-44761 GCA_013398115.1 Falcunculus frontatus
ACACACACAAACACGCCCCCACACACCTTCCCAGCAGCTTTCCCAGCCCCACACTTTCCCCTCTCACCCCAAACATCCCCCAGCCGCCCCACCTAAACCCCACGTTACCATCAGCCAGGTGTCGAGGGACCACGCCAAAATTTTTTTTGGGGGGGGTGGGGGAGAACACGCCCAAATTTGGGGAGGGAACACGTCAAAATTTAGGGGGGGGCCCCTTGGGAAGTGCAGCCCCAGGGATGAGGCGGCCGAGTGGCAGCGGCACCGCCGCCGCCGCCTTTTTATAGGGCCGGGCAGGTGATGTGCACACACCTGGAAACTCCAGCTCCAGGTTCCTTCCTCCTCCCCGCGGGCCGGCACTTCCTTCTCCACTCCACGTGTGCCAGCCGGGAATACGGGTGTCCCACACCTCCAGAATTTTAGGAGGGAGGTGGGAAGGGATGTCCAGGGCTGCCCTGGTGACACGGGACGGGCATCCCCCAGGCCGTGCCCTCTTGAGTCACCTGCACTGTGAGATCACCACAACATTCCCGGGCAGAAATCCCAAATTGGGCAACCTGGGAAGGGCTCAAGGGTTGCCATCACCCCCCACCCCCCACGCTGGGGCTCCTCGCTCCAGGATGGCCCCTGTGGTCTCCAACAGCACCAGTGGGATACTGGGTTTATACTGGGAACAAGGAGCAGGGCTGGAGGATGGGAAATCCCAGGGGATAGGAAATTCCAGGGACCCCAAAAATTGTTCCTGAAATCAGAAGGATTTGTCAGGGGCACCCCCAGATGCCCCCCACTAACACGTCACACCAGAAGGATACTGGTGCCATACTGGGAACAAGGAGCCTGGGAAATCCATTGGGATGTTCACGGCCCCCAAACATTGTCCCCTAAATTAGAGATTTATCAGAGGGAGCCCCAGGGGATGCCAGGCAGGGCAGAGGCTGCAGAGCCCCCCCAGTCACACACCAGTGGGATACTGGTTTCACACACTGGGTGCCCCCCCCAGGACACAGAGCAGCTTTTCCAGCCCCACAGAGCTGCTCACACCCCCAAAAACCCCCAAAAGGAGGGATACAGACTCCCCCCAAATGCAAGGGAAATGCAGAGAAAAGCAGGAAAAGCTGGTTATCAAAATATTTTATTTCAGGGAGATCCCTCCAAAAAAAAAAAAAAAAAAAAAAAAAAAAAAAAAAAAAAAAAAAAAAAAAAAAAAAAAAAAAAACCAAACAAAAAAAAGGGAAAAATCAAAGGAAGAAGGACCCTCGTGGCAGACAGACAGGCCCACAACACCTGCAGGGCTCCTGCGAAATCAACCGAACCCATCCCCTGCTCCAAAGAAACGACAGGTCATTCCCGAGGGGACTGAGGCAGGAATATATATATATATTTTTTTTTTCCTGGGGGAGGAGGGGTGTTGCCAGCAGTTCACAGCAGTTTTCGGCTCTCTCGGCACACGGGACTAGAACTGCATTGCTGAAGACACTCAACACACAGCAGGGCTAACTAGGAGAATACAACTCGAGGCTAGCAAAGAGGAGAGGGGACACAGGAGAAGTGGGAGCATCCCACGGGGCTGGAGTCCTCTGTGCAGAATTTACACGGCTTCCGGAGCCCTCCCGGAGCCATTCGTCGCGGGCTTTTTTCCCCGACTGGACAAAACTTCCTTAATTTTTTTGTTTTGTGTGGGTTTTTTAAAAAGAACCGCGGCCAAAATGAAGACAGGAACTGCAAAATCCCAAAGGGGCCGCTTTTTTCCACTATTTATAAAAACATCACCAGTCACTACGGGGCACGGCCCACTATACTTTTCCTGGGATTTTGGCCCGTTTGCGGGCGATGGCGTCTTCCACCGCCTTGAGCTGCTTCAGGAGCTCCTCCCGCCGGGACAGGGTGCTGGATTTGCTTCCCTTGGCAGCTGCAGGGCCCGGCTCTGAGCCCTTCCCCGGGACACTCGTGACTTTGCTGGAGCTCTTGGATTGAGGGGACAGCTGGCGTTTCCTGCAGGGAGAGAGGGAGATGGGAGTGAGAGGAGCTGGGAGTGGCCCAAAGGCATTGGTTCTGTGGGAATCCAGGATCAAGTGCAGCTGATTCCTGCTGTTCACACTAAAACATAATGGAATCTGGGTTGGAAAGGAGCTTGAAAATAATTTTTTTTCATGGGAAGGGACACCTTCCACTGTTCCAGGCTGCTCCAAGCCCCATCCAACCTGGCCTTGGACACTGCCAGGGATCCAGGGGCAGCCACAGCTTCTCTGGGCACCCTGTGCCAGGGCCTCATCACCCTCACTGGGAGGAAATTCTCCCTCATTTCTGAGCTAAACTAAATTATCAGGAAGTGCCACATGTAACACATCGCTCCAGGAGCAGGTGGGAGAAAAGAGGTTGGACACAGGAGGCCTTGGGTTGAAAACCGGCTGAAACAGTAAAAAACCAGCTATTCCATGGGGATTCCCAGATTCCCAGGATTACACTCAGTGCCAGCTCGTGGCTGCAGTGAGCAGCTCCCTGTGAGACACAGAGGGAGGAGCAGCCCTGGAGCATCCCCTCAACCCCAAACCCTTCAGCCCCTTCCCTGGGATGTTTGCTCCCAGAGATCCTTGGAGAGGTGACACTGGCAAAAGGCAAAGCAGCAGCATCTGCTGTGTCCAGGGAGGACAGAGGGAGCTCCAGATGTGTCCCAGGTGCTCCACAACCCTCCAGTCCCTGGAACCACACTCCCAGTCCTGCACTGGGATATTCCCAGAGCTGCAGCGGGCACAGCTTGCCAGGAATTTGGCTGAGCTGGGCACCTGGCAGGGAAGGTGCAAAGCCAGGGCTGTCACTGCTCTGTCCCATGCAGGGGACACACTGGAACATGTCACAGCAGCAAGGGGAGCAGCTGGGGGTGTGCCAGGCTGGGAAAAAGGGAATCAGGCACTCCTGTCCAGGAGAAGCTGGGCAGGGGGGAAGGGGTTGTACTCTCTTGCTCATTAACACCGTGCTAATGAGCTGCAGGGGAACTGACTGAGCTCACTCCTGACCCGCTTGGCTCCTGGTGCTCCCTGCTCTTCTCCCAGCTGGAAGCTCTGCACGAAGCCCTGGCACTCCTGGCACCCACCCAGGCAGCTCCGCGTCCTTCCTCGTGCTGTGCTCCATGGCAACTGGAACTGCCAGCCTGGGAGAGCCTGGGAGAGCCTGGGAAAGCCTGGGAAAGCCTGGGAGCAGGGCTGGAGCTGCTGGAGGAGCAGGGCTGGAGGCCCTGGAGAGCTGTGAGGCCCAGGAGAAGCAGCAGCACTCACCTGTCTGCCTGTGCAGGGGAAGGTTTCGGGTTCTGGCCCCGCTGCCGTTCCTGTTTGGGTGACGAGAGTCTCCCGGTCGCCTTCCTATCACGAGAGCCTGGTGGGAAAGGAAAAGAACATTCCTTCATTTTCCTGCTTGTGGCACCAAGGCACAGGTCACCCCCTGCCTGCAGTAACTGACCAGATGGTGCCAAAAAAAAAAAAAGCCAAGTCCAGCAGCAGCTGGAAAAACCTCACTGTTGTGTCCCCCACAGCAAAGAAGCCAGTCAGGGCTGTGCCCCATGGTCACCTGTACCCACCACCTTCCACTGGCCCTTCCTCACCTTCCAGCTGCTGGAACAAGGCTCTTCCATGGCATTTTGTGCCTGCAGAGCTGCTGGCTCTGCCCTGGCAGGTCACAGGGTGTATTGGCTGCAGGAGTGACAGGCGAGGGCAGCTCTGCTGCTTTCGGAGCCAGCGGGGCCTCCCCCGAGGCAGCAGCACCCCCGTGTTTGTTCAGCACAGCTCAGCTGCCAGGCCCTGCCCCAGCAGAGCTGCCCTGGGCACTCAGGGATGCTGGGGAGCAGCTGGGTTATCCCAGGAATAGAGAGGGAATTCCACCTGGAGGGCAGCCTGTGGAGCTGCTGCCCTGCACTGACCTCAGCTGGAGCAGCACTGCGGGCAGCAAAGGTGCCCAGCCCCTGGTGGCAGCAGCCCCTGTGTGTGCCAGGGCAGCCCTCAGCTCCTGAGGATGGGCACTGGGACAGCCCCAGGGTACAAAAGAGGTGACACACTCGGGCCACCACCCCTGACCAGTTTGGTGCTGGGATGCCGAGGAGCTCAGTCCCAACTCAGCCAAGGACACGTTTGCTGCTGGATTTGGGGCTCCATGGCTTGGGCTCCCCATCCCTGGAAGTGTTCAAGGCCAGGCTGGATGGGGCTTGGAGCAACCTGGGATCATGAAGGGCATCTCTGGTGTTTGGTCCCTTCCAGCCCAAACCAATCTGTGCTTCTGTGATTTGCTCCAGCTTAAAAAGTGCTAACACAGAAACAGGGAAAAGCAGAGAATGACATCGATGTCTCTCTCTAGAAACTCTGCTGGCCTGGCCCAGTCACTTGTGTGTGAACCAGACCCCAGTGAACTTCAACCTCAGGCAGTCCCTCGCAGGCTGCCCTTGCAGGAGGTGAATGTTGCAGGTTATTAGCACAGAGCTGCTGCTGGCTGGCACCCAGAGTCAACAGGATCCACCTACAGCTGAGCCACCAGGGAAAACAACATCACGTGGCAGCTCCGTCACTGGCAGCCACCTCTGGCTGCCAACTGCCCCCCACCCCTTCTTGCTCCTTGGCAGCCACAGCAAAGGCTGCAGGGTGGCACTGAGGTCCCTCTCTGTGGCTGCCAGCTCAGTTTTCCGAGCTGTTTCTGCTGCTGGGGAGGATCGAGGCTCAGGAGAACACTTGGAAAGCCCAGGTCTTTCTAAACATCCAGGGCAGAGCGGGTTGTGTCAGCCGGAGGTGGGGCAATCAGCTCATTTCCCAGGATGGTGATGCAGGCAGGGATGGATTGCATCCCTCCAGCCCTCCTTGGCAGCCCGTGCTCCCTTTCGAAGCACTGCCAGCAGCTCGTCTGTCAGGAACATCCCTTGGGATGCGCCGGGATACGGGGCTGGGAAAACTCCGGGATGCAGCAAAGGAAACTCCTGGGACTTGGAATCATTGGAATGGGTGAGGTTGGAAGAGATACTTTAAGATCATCCAACCCAACCCTTAGCCCAGCACTGCCATGGTCACCATGAACCCTGTCCCAAAGTGCCACATCCACATGTTTTTGAACACTTCCAGGGATGGGGACTCCCCCACTGCCCTGACAGTCTGTTCTAATCCTTTCTGGGAAAAAATATTTCCTAATATTCAACCTAAACCCCATTTCCACAGCCACATCCCAGGCCAGCAGCAGCAGGCAGGAGGCTGTGGGGGGGATGTTTCTTCAAAGCCAAGGGGTTATTTTTTTTGGAGAGGACTTCTAGGGACACGGTGGAGCCACACTGGGCACAGTGTGCCCCTGGGACAGCGTGGCAAGGCTGGGATGGGCCTGCCCAGGGCCTCACCTCTGCTGAGTTTTTACAGCAGGATGGTCAATACCCCCTCTTTATCTGGTGGCAATCCCACTGTGAAGTTTTGGAAGGACTGCCATGGATCTTTCCAGCTGCTGGAAAGCAGGAGCCCGGGCTGGCTGATGCCTCACCTCTGTCAGGTGACAGGTTGGCCCGTTTGGCTGGAGGAGAGGTTGGCCTCTCTTTGTCTGCTGGCTCGTATCTCTTCCTGCTTCCTTTGTCAGCTGCCTGCAACGGAATTAAAACAAGGGAGCTGAGCAGCCACTTCCCTCCAGAGAGGAAAACAGGCACAGCCATTCCCTGGGATGTGCTGCCCAGCTCCTGCTAACACCTTTCCCAATAAACTCTGCACACACCAGTCCCAGCCATCCCCTAATCCATGGAATTCCAACCACCAGAAGCCAACAGCAACATCCCCCTGGCACTGGGGTTAATGCTGTACTAATTTCAGGACAGGACCAGGAAAACAGCAGCTTTTTGGGATGGTTTTTTTTCCAGCAGCACCAAGGATAGCAGATGTGAAGGAGGCACGCAGAGCCGTGCCTTTTTCCAGGCTGTCATGTGTCACTGCACACTCCTCCCTCCAGAGCAGCTTCCTGGCTCTGATAAAGCCTCCTCACGTCAGAGCACAGGGAAGTGGAGAGATCTGCAGCCTCAGACTGCGCCGGGGAATTTGGGCTGGCAGAGCAAAATACCAAAACCAGGAACCTGCCCACGTGATGGGGCCAACACCCTGCCCCAGCACCAAACCCCACGAGGCCCAACTCCCCCACAAGCTGCCAACTGGGATCTGTGCCGAGGGCTCCAAACTGGGGCAGCGGGATCAGTGGGGAGGGGAAGAGCCAGGTGGGCACCCCGGGGAGCTGAGGCACTCTCCACTCTTCCCTCTGGCCTCGGTGCCTGGCTGTTCCCAGCCCGCTCTGGAGTGGCACAGGAAGAGTGCCCGGAGCATCTCCCAGTGGGAAAGGCCCCGGCACATGCAGGACCTTCGAGCAAGTGGGGAAGAGCCTGGAAGCTGCAGCAGGAATGTGCCCCAGGGAAGCCGCCAACACAGGCCCAAAGTGAAGCCACCACAGGGTGTGTGCTGCCAGACTGGTTCTGTGTGCCGCCCTCCAAGCCAGCCCCAGACCTTCCTGACTGAGCTCATCCCCACAGCGCCGAGCCTGGAGCTCCCTTCCTGCCAGGATCCATCCCCTCTGCTGCAGGGAATGCCAGCCATCAGGGAATGGCAGCCACCAGGGAATGGCAGCCACCAGGGAATGTCACCTTGTTCAGGAGCGTCAGTTTGATCTCCTTGTGCCCGCTGAAGCCGCCCTGCTGCGCCTGGGGGGCCGAGGGTTGCTGGCCCTGGGGCAGCTGCTGGGATTTGCTTCCTGGGGTGGGCTTGGCTGATTTCAGGAGCTGAGCGGGCACATCCCGTTTCCTCTTCTCCTCTTTAGCACTGTCTTCTTTTTTTGACTTTCCTGTTGGAAAAAGAGAGCACAAGTGGTGAGTTGGGAACGATTCCTGTTGCCTGCTCTCTCTTTGGGCATGAGGACGCTGCCCCAGGGATGGGATAAGCCCACAGCAGTAACTCAGCACGTGGTTAAGAGATTCAGGAAACCAGAATTTCCACAGAGAGGAACAGAAAATACAAAGAACAAAAGGCTTTTGCCACCAACTCCGCTACAGTCTGGAATGAGCAGAGGAAGAGCAACGAGATACTGGAGTTGTCCAGATTTATGCCACCTTCCAATGGTGAAGGAGAACGGGGTAAGGGAGAGGCAGAACTGCCAGGCAGGAGAAGGGATGAGACAACCAGAGGCACAGGGATGGAAAGATGTGGATATAAATTTGCTCCACAACCTCCCTTCTCCACAGCCTCACAGGACCTCCGGGCTCCTGTATCCCCTCAGCTCAGCGATTTTCCTGGAGCCCGCAATATTCCCAGGGAAGGATCTCTGCTCCTCCCTTCTTTTCCAAAGACTCCCTAGAGGAATAAAACCCCACCAAAGCAGGTACTTGTACCTTTCTTCTGCTGGGCTGGGGTGGGGGAGCGGGAGCTGGCCGAGGACACGGGGCTGGCCAGGTCTGCGTACATGTCCTCGGAGTCAGCGCTGCGCACGGAGCTGCTGCTGGACGAGGCACTGGACACGGAGGAAACGCTGCTCACGCTCAGGGACCTGCAAACAACCAACAGCTCATCACAGGCAGGAAGGCAGTGAAGCCTTTTTTCATTCCCAGGCACGGCTGGATGTTGGGAAGCTCCAAGGCAATGATTGGGAAGACACGCAAAGGCTGTGTGTCGTGGGTAGGAAAAATCTCAAAGCTGTCGGATGCAGGCCTAGAAAGTAATGTTTATTTATAGCCAGGATTAGGGCAGTGTGTAAACTGGTCCCTGTTTACCCAGGAAAATAAGGAGTGAAAGCAGGGAGTGCACTGGTGCATCCAGGTCAGTGTTACACAGCTCAGGGCAAGGGTTCCCTGGCAGGGTTTCTGTTGTTGGCACACATCGACTGTCACGACTGGCAACGACACGGAGATGCCTCCAAGATGGATATCTCCTACCAGGGCCTATCCTGGGAAGTGTTCAAGCCAGGCTGGACAGGGTTGGAGCAACCTGGTCTAGTGGAAGGTGACAGAGAGTTGGGCTGGATGAGCTTTAAGCTCCCTTCCAAGCCCCATGAATATTCAGGAGCCTCTCCAGCCTGTTCCACGGGCCACCCCGACCTGCTCTGCCAGCAAGGCCCAGGCTCCCTGGCTGGAAACTGGACTGGGATGACTGAAGGGGCTGTGGCAGCTTCAGCACAGACCAACCTCTGCAGCCTCTATCCCCTGGCACCACGATGGAGCTGAGTTGTGAGAGGTCTCATGGATTGCTCCAACAGTGCCAGGATGAGCCAGAAACTCCTTCTCCAGGCTACCAGGATGGCCCAGCAAACCTGGTGTGGGCACCCAGTGCATTTCCCCCTTCCCACAGGAGCAGCACAGGCAGCCCCAGTGTGCTCACACTTCCCATCCATGCCCTGGTGCTCTCAGAAGCTCTTGCATCACCCCTGGCTGAGCTGATGAATGTGACAAGCACGGAGTAAACAAGCCGGGATTTCCGTAAAATAACGCGGATGTTGAACCTCTGAGCTCCACAGAGATCACGGATGGGAATTTGCAGCTGCTCAGAGCCAAATCCTGCTCCAGGTTTTGGTGTTTTACACCACAGGACTGCCCTGACATCCGTGTGCCAGGGAAGTGTTGTGTTTCAAGGCTCTGCCTGTGAGGGTTCAGGGAATCCTCTGTGTGGAGAGATGAAAGGAACCTGAAGGAATGAGCTGAGAGTGGTTTGTTTCTCTTTGCTGGAAGGAGTTTGCTCTTTACACATCCCACAGACCAACACACTTGGAACTATTCACTTGGAGCTAAACACAAAGGAACTGGCCCTGCAACTTTGGCAGCAAAGGGAAAATATCATTAGCTGGGCCTTTTAGGGATTTTCTGACCTACCTCTCCTGACAGGCCAAGCATCTCCCCTAAGGACATGCAGTAACCAGAGGTAGGAGAGGCTCAGGAAAACAAAGTTCCATAGCCTGGAACTGTTCATTTGTAAATTAATTAGGATGTGGGATCACCCTGGCCAGAAGGAGTTGTTCTGGTCACCACTTAGGTTAAATGGGTGCTTGGACACAAACAGCAGGATTATTTCCTTGAATAAACCACAAGGGAAATATCAGGGAATCACGGAATGGTTTAGGTTGGAGGGGACCTTAAAGATCACCTACTTCCAACCCTGACAGCTCCCACTATCCCAAGCTGCTCCAAGTCCTGTCCATCTTGGCCTTGGACACTGCCAGGGATCCAGGGGCAGCCACAGCTTCTCTGGGCACCCTGTGCCAGGGCCTCACCACCCTCACAGGGAAGCATTTTTCCCAAATATCCCATCTAAACATCCCCTCCTTCAGTTTAAGGGCATTATATCTATCACTCCATGCCCTCTCCAACACTGTATTCCCATCACAGTTCAGGATTTGGGATCTGTAACACAAACCCAGTCTTGTCCCACCTCCCAGGCACCTGCAGCTTCTGCAGCTACAGAGAGTTTTCACTGCAAGAAACCAAACCAGTGAACAACAGTCACAATAATCTCTGCTGTTAAACAAAAGGTCAGGAAGGCTCAGGGCTGTACCTGGATTTCCTAGACCCAGAGGGAGAATGGGAGACTGAGGCAGAGGATGATCTGGAATGAGATCTGGAGAGAGACCGGGACAAGGACCTGGATCGGGAGCTGGACCCGCTGTAGCTGCTGGCACTGCCACTGATGCTGCCACTGATGGTCCTCCTGCAAGACAGCAAACACCCCTCACAGAACAGGAACTGGAATGGGAAAGAGAGGGAGGGAGGGGGGAAAACCCCAAGAGAAACCAGAGATGTGCTCAGCACCCCCTGATTGATGCCCAGCCCTCCCTGAGGGGTGATCGGCCCCTTCCACCACTTCTCCCAGTTTATGTCCTGGGAATGGTGTTCTGTGGTGGGGAATATCCCTGTGGTCAATGTGGGTCAGCTGCTGAGCCTCCACCACATCAGATCTGTGTGGGACCAGACAGAACCCACACATTCCTTTTTCCTCACTGTGCCACCTCCACAACCAGCAGCTCTCAAAAATGTCTTTTTTCTGCACTCCCACTCTGATTTTGACACATTTCCTGTATTCCACCTACTCCATCCTCCCCTCAGCCTCCAGAGGCAGGAGCCACTCAGGGCAAGTCAGGAACATTTCCCCCAGCTCTCTTCCCCTTTTCTCCCTGCCCCAGGAGATGGATTTCTCCTTTAACCCTGGCAGTCGGGACTCTGGGATTTGCTGGATCTTCCAGGAGAAAGAAACCCAGGATTTGCTGGATCTTCCAGGAGATGAAGCCTCACTCCACCCCCCAGCTCTCTCACCTCCTGGGTGGAGTCCTTGTCTGACGTTCCTTCCTCCTTGCTTCCCGATTATCCCCTGGCTTGGCTGGCTCTGGGGCCGCTGCTGTAATTTTCGTGAGTGGCTGAGGGACTGGGAGGGCAGTGAGTTTCTTCACAGATTTTTCCCTGGAAAAAATGACAGTTTTCAGGTGTGTGATCCCGAGGGGTGGGCACAGATCACGGATGTGCTCAGAAATGATGTGCTCAGGTTTGTTTGGTTTAATATTCTAGAGATTATGGGATCCTGGAATGGTTTGGGCTGGAAGGGACCTTAAAGTTCATCCCACTCCACTCCATTCCATGGGCAGGGACACCTTCCACTATCCCTGGTTGCTCCAAACACCATCCAACCTGGCCCTGATGTGATTCCTGTAGCTAAAAACACTTGGCTGTTTCACCAAAACACAAACCACCACTGATTTCCCTAAAGGGATTTGCTCCCCATGTTCTCAATCAATTCATCTTTTCAGATGAATTACTTACACAACAGCCAAATGTGGAGGTATTTGACTTGTAAATTAACTCCTCAAGCAGACTGGGTGGAAATGTTGTTTCTTATCCATTTAATTCCATCATTTTTATCCCAAACACTTAACACCTGCTTAAAACCTGCCAGTCAGCCCTCAGAATGAAATGCACGCAGTTAATGCAAAAATTCTCTTTGTAACTCCAGATCAGGAGGGTGCAAAGCAGCCTGTGTGTGCAAATATCCCTTGGATCTGTCCCTTGGCTTGTGTTCCCCGTGGAAAACTCAGTGGGAACACCACTGTGTTATCCAACAGCCACTGCATGAGATGGGAATGGCTCTGGCTCCTCAGTGCTGCCCAGTTCTGCTCTGACAGCTGGACACTGCTCAGCTCATGATCCTGGAATGGTTTGGGTTGGAAACCCCTGGAAGAGCATATCCCCCCCCCTGCCATGGGCAGAGACACCTTCCACTATCCCAGGCTGCTCCAAGCCCCGTCCAACCTGGCCTTGGACACTGCCAGGGATCCAGGGGCAGCCACAGCTTCTCTGGGCACCCTGTGCCACGGCCTCACCACCCTCACAGGGAAGGATTTCTCCCCAGTATCCCATCTATCCCTGCCTTCTGGCAGTGGGAAGCCATTCCCTGTGTCCTGTCCCTCCACCCCTTGTCCACAGCCCCTTCCCAGCTCCCTTCAGGCCCTGGAACATCCCAGCACAGATTTCACACCTATTAACTGGGGAGGAGGTGCTGTCTGCACACACACACACTGTTTAATTCCTCCTCCTCCTGTGCTCAGTATCTGCAGTTATCCCCTGCAGAACACAAGATTAAGCCCATGGCACATTATCCAGTGCCAATAATCCCTGTGCTGGGGCAGGGATTGCTGTGGTGTCACCAAACCAGTGCTGGGAGGGAGCATGGATGTCACTGCAGGGGCCTCAGAGGGCTGAGCCCTGAGGGGAGGGGAAAAAAACCCCAAAAGACAGGATAACAAGGGACAAGAAGTGTGGCAAAGGGGACTGTCCTAAATTCTGGAGAATTCAGGGGGATTCCCATGGTGTCATTTATTTGCAGGTCAGCTTAGAAGAGGTGACATCACTACGGTGTTGTGTCACCCTCCAACGGCCCCGTAATTTGCCACTGCAGAGTTTGTGAAATAGCAATTTCAGGAATTTCAAAGAGCAGCAGGGCTGTCAGAATGAGCCAAACCCAGCTGCAGCAGAGAGCTCCAGGCCTGTTTTCATCTGTCTCCAGTGTGAAAAGTTGATGAGGCTGAACCATTTCTTTAATCCAAGGCTGTGGATTCACCAAAGCCACAGCAGAGGAAGGAATTTAAACTTTCTTATAGCTCCTATTTAGATTATACAAATATATGTGCACACTCAGAACATTTCAGCAGTAAATCAGATGTGTTTAAACACTTGGATACAGGTAATATTTAAGGATACTTGCACAGTTTAACTTGGATTTAATAAGTAAAAGTGTCATTACTTAATTAAATTTGCCAAGCTAGAAACTCTTCAATAACGGGTTTATTTTGCATCTTTCATTTCTTTCTCAAACTCTCAACCAGGTTTAGAATCCCAGAATGGTTTGGATGGAAAGGGACCTTAAAGCTCCAGTGCCACTCCCTGCCATGGGACACCTTCCACTATTCCAAGAAGCTCCAAGCCCCATCCAACCTTGGACACTTCCAGGGATCCAGGGGCAGCCACAGCTTCTCTGGGCACCCTGTGCCAGGGCCTCCTCACCCTCACAGCCAAGAATTTCTTCCCAATATTCCATCTAATCCTGCATTCCTTCAGTTTAAGGCCCCTGAGGGTCAGAAGGGCTTGCCTGGACTCTGTTCTGAGGTATCCAGAGGAAGATGGATCCTTACCCTTTCCCAGGAGGTGGCAACAATTCCCCTTTAGCCTTCGCCAGTGGCTTGTGAGGAGACGGTGTTGGAGAAGGAGAGGGAGAAGATGAGAAGGACCTTGACCTGGAAAGGAAGGAGACATCACTCAGCTCAGGCTCTGGGATTGCAGGAGCTTTTCTTGGCTCTCAGGGCATTCAGCCACCAGTCCCTCCTCCCCAGGAACCAGTCCTGAGCTTATCCTGGTTTTATATTTGGACTCTGTGCATCAAAACTTAACTTCTGCCATCAGACCAGTGGGAAAAGTAGAAAACAAAAGGAAAAAATTGGATCAGCTGGAAGAGAGGCACTCCAGGTATCCCACAGGAACCTGAGGCTGTCTCCATCCTCTCTGTGTTCTCTCCCTAGGGAGAATACACAGGAAAATAAGTAGGATTTTGACTTGTATGTTCATCACTATAACTCCTAGAGCAGCTCATCCTTTAAACAGCAGCAAAACCCCAAAAACCTTGGGAGAAGGACACAAAAAATACACCTAAACCTAATACTGATGTGCAATTTCTGGAACACAAGGAGAAGCATTAATGGTGCATCCCAAAGGCAACCATCAAGGGCAGGAGCTGTTTCCTGAGCCCCTGGCAGGCACAACACGTGCTGGGGTTGGGGTGATTCACCCCAGTGCCTCAGCAGCCTGACTCCTGCGTGACAGATCTTCTGGGGAACAGCTGGGCAGAGGGTGTTCCTGCCTCTGCCACCTCAGGGAGAGGCACCCAAGGGTGTCACCCACACTGGCACTGGGCTCACAGAGCAGAGCCCAGCATGGGGGAAGCTCATTCTGCTTCTCAGATGGGATCAGCTCCCAGCTGAGCTGTTCCTAGGAGAAAGCAGTCTCCAAAAGTGACAGTGTGTGCTTTTCCATCACCTGTGGGATCTGCTCTGGGTACCTGTGTGGCTTCAGCTCTGAAGAGGTGCCTATCTAAGGAGCCAGTTCTCCCACTATGGATATTCCAGACTTGGGAAACTGTCTGCAGGGGCAAGGAAGTTGCAGAGGAATAAAGATTAATCAGCATGGGACACTGGAGTGCTACTTTGAAGTGTCAGGACTATCACAAGACACAAGTGCTTTAATAAAGAAACGGGGTTTGCCTCTTGAAATCGGAATTTCAGCACCGTAGAAAAGAGATGCTGCTGAACTCCTTCCAACCAGAAAATGCAAATGATGGGAATGTTCATCTACCACAGGCATGGGAAAGAGCCCAGCCACAACAGCCCTGCACTCGTGGGTGGGAGCACTGGGAAGAGGAGGGGGTGGCTGACAGATCTCCTTCACCCAAACAACCACAGCCTCCCTCACTCAGGGAAGTGCTCCGAGTGGTTTATTTTAATGGAGCAAAAAGGAGCTGTCAGGAAGCATTTGGAAACCATTCCACCATTGGTTCCCAATCCCAGGAGCCACTACCTGGACCTGCTGCCTGAGAAAGAGCTGTGCCTGGAGGAGCGACTGGAGTAGGAGCTGTAGGAGGAGGATCTGGAGCGTGAGCGGGAGGAGCCGGACCCAGAGTAGGTGGATGAACGAGAAGAGGACCTGCAAGAGAAATATTAAAATTCAGAGCTTCCTGAAAAGCCCTCAAGGTCTTGTTTCCAAGGATGTTCTTCCCAAGTTCTGCTCCAAACCCCACCTGCCTTCTCCTCGGGGAGCTGTCAGGATTTACAGCCTCTCCTCAGATCCCCTATTTCTTTTAGGGAGGATGCTGTTGCTGCTATTGTCTTTGCACCCTTAAATAAGCCTCCCTTCCTTTAATTACTGATTTTCCATCCTTTTTGGGAACTGCTTCTACATATTTCATGCCTTTTCACTGGACAATCCCCTGACAGATCACCTGACTGGGTGCAGTGATCCCAGCAGGAAAATCTGCTTGAGGAGGGCTCTGGCTTTTAGATCCCTATCTCCAATTTAACGTGTTCCTCATTCCACCTGGATACTTCCCCCCCTCCTTCAGGAGCTTCAAGTCCAAGCATTTAAAGGAAATTGATCCAGTCTGTGCCTCGAGGCTCCCAGATTCAGGGAGTTTCTTTCTGAAAGGTGCTTTTTATCTCATTTTACACCACTGGTTTCCAAGCCCCATTCCAGCCCTCCAAGGCTCTGTCAAACCTCCACAATTCCCAGTTCTCCCAGTAGCATCAAGCTCCTCTTATTGGAGTGGGCTCAACCTCTCCCTCCATCCATCCCAGAGTGACCAGGATCCAATTTTTACAGCTCCCAGTTCTTTCTGCTCCCATTACAGTCAGTTTTCATCGAGGTGAGATGCTATCATCCCGACTGCATCCAGCTCTAATTCACCAGAAAAGTGGCTTTTCCAAGGATTTGCCTTTTCCTAATCTCCACCAGGTCACAGCACAGCTCCCTGCCTGCTTTAGCTTCCATCTCACTGCATTCCTGAGCACCAAGTCTTTGCTTTCCCAAACACAAAATCACGGAATGCTTTGGGTTGGAAGGGACTTTAAGGATCATCCAGTTCCAACTGTTGCTCCCAGCCTGGGATAGGGAATCCACAACCTCTCTGAACAACCTGTCCCAACACCTCACCACCTCCCCTTGGCCATGAAGGAGCCCCATCCCATTCCAGGACACACTCCCAGGATGTGCCAGGCTCTCCCCCCCTCGCCTCAAACCTTGAGGAACCAGAAGCAGATGCGGACGAGGCCGAGGTTTTCCGGCGCCTCCGTGCCCGGCTGGGGGACACGGACACACCCAGCTTCTTTTTGGGAGACTTGGATCGGCGCCAGGGGTCCTTCCACTCATCTGCCCGCTTGGATGGGGCACTGCCCAGTGCCGTGGCATCCTTGTCCTTCTTTGGTGGCTCGGGCTGGCGGCTGGAAAACAAGGAGCAGGTCAGCAGCAGGGATTTTGGGGGGGATTTGTAAAGGAAGATACACAAGGGACAGGGAAAAATACCAGAAATGAGAAATATATTGTAATAAAATGTATAAATAAACACACAGGGCCATGGGAAGATCCCAGAATCCATCCTTTAGGTTGATCCCTTATAGGTCTTAACCTCCCCTGGGGGATTCCAGCATCATTTTGGGGGGATAAAGTGTTAGAAGAACTCTCAGTTTGTGAACCAGTGACAAACCAGTGACAAATCAGTGCTGCTCTGGAAACCAACAAAGCCACAGTTTTGTGAACTCCTTTGTCCCACCGAGCACTCCGTGACCTCCTGGCTGATTCCAGGTTCAGCTCCTGGCCTCCAAGGACTGGACACAAGCAAGAGGGAAGGGAATGGGAAACCTGGTGCTCTCTACACCCATGCCCAGCACAGGGCTGGAGCAAGCCCAGCCTGGTGCAATGGAGAGGGGTCCCCACTGAGCCTGGATTGATCCCGTGTTTCCATTCCCAGGACATCCCATGGGGCTGTCACAGGCTAAGACACAGCAACCTCCTTTCAGCCTTCCAAAGGGGACAGCTCCCTCCTCACCTGGGCATAAACCAGGCTGGTTCATCCCTGGGTGTTTATAAACACCCCTGAATGTGCTGCTGTTGCTGATACCCACGGAGAGGTGCCCAGCCAGGCCCCACTCTCCATCTCCTCCCTTCCCTTTTAAGGCTCCCACTTTCATTTCCCCTTTTTTGGTTCTCCACGTTTCCTTTCTCCTCTTCAACCCTCTGAAAATAATTCAGGGCCAACTTCTCAGCACCTGCACCAGACACTTCCTTAAGTACTCCAGGATGAGTTTCTTTATTACCTCTCTTATCTCTGGGTGATTTAACCTGGAATTTTTCCTTGCCCTCGCTCCAACCTGCACTCAACTCCTCAATTAGCTGCTTCTAACCTTCTCCCTGGGTTTTCAGGCAGAGTTTGTGAGGGATTAAAGCTTTCTGAAGTCTCTTGCACTCACTGAATTAGCAGGACAATGATGCAGTTATTCCTTTCCTCAAACTAATGAGTTTCCTGGGAATTTGGGGAAGGAAAAGGCCCCTTCCCCGCTGGGTTCAGCCAGTACCACCCCATTACTCACACAACTGAAGCAACCACTCCCCACACAACTTCCTCTACCTTTTTGAGATAAAAAAGCCACCTCCAAGTTTTCCAATAATTCCAGGGACACTTCAACAAAGCCCAGGATAATGAAAGCTCTTGGTTAGGAGCCTGTCCTGCCCTTTGAAGGCTTCACACCTCACTGAGAAGTCTCACCCCCTCGTTTTTGGCAGAGTTTCCTCTTCCTGAATCCAGGACTGGGATGTGCTGACCTAAAAATCCAGCATCCAACTCTCCTTATCTCTGCTGATGTAAAAGTGATTTTACTCTTTGTCCCACAGCTCCCTTGGAATATTCAGAGGAAAACTCCTCCTTTCACGTTCACCCCTCCCACAAATCTCATCCCAGCTCCAGGAGAGGAGAATTGGGTGCTTCCATCCAACACAGAAGTGCTGAGTGCCTGGGAAGGGGGTCCCAGGCAGGGTTATGGCTCAGCTTTATCCCCCAGCAGCTCCATTCCATCCTGCCCCTTTCCCAGCACTGCTCAAACACACACTGCTTAACTCAGCACAGGGCATTTGCAGTGGATTGGTCAAATTTTCCAAGTTATAGCCACAATTCCATGAGTATTTCACCATGGAGGAACACCACGATTTGGAATAGGGGGTTGAGACACACTGGACCTATTCTTTTTACCCTGAGAACATTAAATGGTCCAAGCTGGGCTCAAGGGCTCCTTCCAGCACATGTTTTACAAATCCATTTGGAATTGCCAATTTAACCTCTGGAATATCCTCCCATCAACCAAGTGCAGAAAAGGAAGAAAAGGAAGACTGGGAAAAGCCTCCACACCTTGCATGAAGCAGCAGGATAAAGAGCAAGGAAAGGAGGAGAGAAAACCATATGAAGGATGCTCATGGATAATGCCCAATATCCTGATCCAACGTCCCTTCCCATGGGATCACAGTCTGCCTGCTATGGGAGAGGCAGGGGGAATATTCTGCTGCCACAGGTGGGCAGAGAGGCAGCTTTATCCAGGATAAAACCTCTGGAGAAGCTTCTCCTGCAGTGTCCAAGATGACAGATCTGGAAGCCAACAGCTTCAGTGCCAGGGGAGGTTTAGGTTGGATATAAGGAAAAGGTTCTTCCCTCCAGAGGGTGCTGGGCACTGCCCAGGCTCCCCAGGGAATGGGCACAGCCCCAAGGCTGCCTGAGCTCCAGGAGTGTTTGGACACTGCTCAGGGTTGGATTTTGGGGTGTCCTGAGCAGGGCCAAGTATTCAGCTGATGATCCCTGTGTGTCCTTTCCAGCTCAGGATATTCCATGAGTCCACCAACTCAGGAATGCCCTCGTGCCTCTGCAGGCTCAGCTCCCTCCTGAACCAGTGTGCAGAAAGAAAAGCCTTCTGCAGGATTTATTCTCCCTTAAAACCAACTCAGATTCACATCCAACAGCACATCCTGGGAGCTGGAACAACTCCAGCTGAACTCCAGAGCTTGGGTGCCAGCTGGGAGCAGGGATGACTCTGAAAGCAAATCTCATTTACTTGCACCTATTACCTGGTTTGATGCAATTCCCTCTGGATGAAGTCACTTTCTGGAGGAAAGGTTTTTCCCCAGGAAAACCACAACAGAAAGCCTCATTTTGGGGTGTGCTTGGCTTTTTGACTCAGCAGTAAATGCTGCAGACAAGGAAGATGCTGCTCCTGTCAGGGCATTTTCGAAGCCTTTCCTCAGAGCTTCCAATGTGTGGCATCACCAGAGAAACTCGTTCAACCTAAAACTGGGATCTGATGCTGCTGGACTCATCTTCTCCAGTGGAATTCAGGAGTTAGAATGGAAAGTGAGCTGGAGGAGCTGCCAAGATCCTCCAGCACCTCCCTAAAGGAACATCCCAATCACAGCCTGGACAAGTCCCATGGCTGGGAGATGAGGAGGGGAGGGTTTCTCCTGGCTTTCACTCTTCCAACCAGGTCCTTTTGTGCTGGATCTGGTGCTTGGTGGAGCTCCCAAGTGCTTAATTCAATAAATTAAAAAATAAGAATGGTTTGCTGCTGGCTCAGTGAGTCCAACCTGCCCTTGGCAGGGGCTGAGCCATGGTGAAAAGGAGGGAAGGGAGGAAGAATTCCAGGGCTGGTGAGCCATGGGATCAGCTCAGGAGTTCATCCTCATCCTCAGCACAGCTGCCCAGGCTGCTGGCAAACCTCACATGCTTCAGCACAGAGAGTGGCAAAGAACTCTTGTGTTCATCCCCATCTTTTTCACTAAATTCCAATTTTTAGGAAACATTTGAAATATTTCAGGATTAACTCCTAAGTCTACTCAGCAAGGTTTAAAACAAATAAATTAGAGGGAAGAAGAGACAAGACAAGAGTCACCAAAAGCACCTGAATTTCCACCCTGATCCTCAAGGCTCACTCAGGAAGCAGCTTCCTAAGGCAATTTTACCCTCAAAACAACTCAAAGCTTTTTTTTCCAGGAGGAACACGCTGATGCCCATTTGGCTGGAATGTAAATGACAGCAATCAGGAGGAGAAGTGAAGCTGAACGTGGCTTTGGCAAGGAGAGGAGGAGCAGAGGCAGCTCCAGCTGGCAGCACCCCCAGTGTGGGTCAGCCAGCTCCCAAATAAACCCAGCTCCCAAAAAAACCCCGGCTGAAGCACGGCACTCAGTCCAACAAAACTTTGGAGGGGGAAAAAAAGAAAAAAAAGCTGCCCAGCTCAAGTTCTCCTCATGTATTATGCAAATGCTGCCGAAGCATTTCTAATCTTGGAGGGCGAAATGAGCTTCATCCTTCCCCCTCCTGCGGGACACGGCTCCCACAGGGAACCAAACCTTATCACCCCTGGGCAGCAGTGACGTCAGCCTGGCTCCAGGGCTGCTCTTCCAGCTCAGTTTTCTCCAGGAGGAAAGTCCAGGGATGATTTAACAGCCTTTGAGTTTCTCGCAGGAAAGCTGGGATTGCGTCAGCAGCGCCGGCGCCGCTTTTCCTTCAGTGGCAGTGGAATTTTCCAGAGGAAGTGGACTCGAGGAATGACTGGAGCCATGTGCCAAGGCAGTTGTGAAGGGACCTGTAATTGCTGCAAAATAAATTCCAGCAGAGTGCAAGCACGCAGGGATTTTTCCTGTCTCGGAGTAATGGAGAGGGACAACAGCTCTGGAAAGCCACCTATGTGTGTCCAGGACAGGGAATGCTGGCCCTTGGAGCTGCTGCCCATTGATCTTGGTGAAATATTAGCAGGGAAAGTGCTTTTCTCAAGCTGTTTCCATCTGAAGCTGAGTTATCGGTTGTTAAAAAAAAAAAAAAAANTGAAAGGTGGGTTTTGGGTTGTAAAAAAAAAAAAAAAAGGAAAAAAAAAAAGGAAAAAAAAAAAAAAAGAAGGATTTCTTCAAAGCCTGATGGGGAGAGGCTTGGAAATTAAAGAGTGGAGATACAATCTGAACCTCCAGGATGAAATCATCCCAGCAGGGAGATAAAGCTATCTGAGATGGCATCTCCCCTAAGGGCTGAGCATTTGAAGCCTGGAGAGTCTCCTCTCCATGAGCAGGAGGCAAGGATCCTGCCTGGAATGTGCCAGTGATCCTGCCCTGGAAATGCCTTGTTCCACTAAAATCCAGGCTGGGGGATCTCCCAGTAACTCCATCTCCAAAATGCCAAAGAAAATCACATTCCTTGAGATCCACACCTGAGTCATTCAATGTCATCTCCATTTAGGGTTACGAAATTCTCCTCCTGCTGCTGGGGAAGTCGAGGCAGCAGCTCAAGAGCCATAAGGACCAGCAGAAATTCCAGTCAGCAGCAATGTTTTGTGGAGAACTTGGGAAGTTTGGTTTGATTCACAGATTTTATCATCATGGAATCACAAAATGGTTTGGGTGGGAATGGATATGAAAGCTCATCCAGTCCCTGTGTAGGGACACCTTCCACTATCCCAGGTTGCTCCAAGCCCATCCAAACTGGCCTTGGACACTTCCAGGAATGAGGCAGCCACAGCTGCTCTGGGCAACCTCCATCCTCACAGGGAGGAATTCCTTCCCAATATCCCATCTAATCTGGCACTGGGAAGCCATTCCCTGTGTCCTGTCCCTCCATCCTTTGTCCCCAGTCCCTCTCCAGCTCTCCTGGAGCCCCTTTAGTCCCTGGAAGGAGCTCCAAGGTCTCCCTGGAGCCCTCCCTTCTCCAAGTTGAACACTCCCAGCTCTCCCAGCCTGGCTCCAGAGCAGAGCTGTTCTTATCACCAACTCCCCAAAAGAGCTGGGAGCAGAAATGAAAGCAAAGCTGTCTAAGCAGGTTCCATTGCTCTGGCTGGCAGCTGCACCACAAAAACCAGGGATGTAAACAAGTTGTTATCGTGTTTATCACAGCACAGCTTCCATGCGGGGCACTGGACTGGGATTCCAAAAAACCTTGGAGCAGCACAGGATAAGTTCTGTATGTGAAAAGAAGGGAATTCCTTCTCTGAGCAGTCCTGGGACACCTGGAGTGTGCAGGAGCAGAGGTCCAGCTCCAGCTGGAGCAGATTTAACCCATCTCAGCCTGGGAAACCCAACATTTGCTTCCCTTAATTCCCTGCACTCTGAGAAGCTGCCCAGGGAGGTGCAAACACCTGCAGAGCAAACCCATACCCCTGGATGGAGGCTGGTTTTCCTCCCTTCACTAAATTTTCATGGATACAGGACTAAATCAGGGCATTGCAGGGTTTTACTGATGCCCAGCTCCAAAACCAGGAAGAGCACACGGCTGTCTGCCCTGCCTCCTCTTCCTCCTGTGGTGGGACAAATGGGAATGGGAATTGTCCTGCCTGCTCTTCCTCCTGTGGCAGGACAAATGAAGGATTTCTTCTAGGAAATAACTGAAATTTCCACAGGGAAAACTAAGAGGAACCCAAATCCACCATCCTCCCATCCCATCTCTGTGCAGCAGGATGAGATGCCACCACTAAGCCCCCCAAAACTGACTGACAGCTGCTTTCATTCAGAGCCTCTACACCTAAAAAACAGGGAACAAATCCAGCTGACAGCACTGGGAGACCACCAGAAGCTCTCAGAAAAGACAACAACGACCCAGGAACACCTAAAATTAGAGATTCTTCCGAAAAAAACCGAGTTCAGTTGCTTTGTGGCACACACACCACCATGAATCACTCCATTTGCATTCCCTTCTTTTTGCCACTCCTTTATCTAATCAAGCTCATTCCAACACTTTCTGACTTGCAGGCCCTGGATAACCTGCACCCATTGATTCCAGAGCCTGGGTTATCCTGCTCATTAACGTGCTCACAGATTAACAAAGTCAACTTGAACCGGCCTGAGAAAACAACACCAGGGTGAGCACGGCCATGGGATCACGTAACCTTTTGTCCCAGGATCTGCAGCACCTCACACTCCAGGTGCCACCTCAGGAGCAGCTGGGAAGAGGCTCAACACTCCTTGCTGGAAGGGTTTTAGGAGGATTTATGATTTGCCCTTTTTGACTTTGCTGTCAGTTGTCCGAGTCCCCACTCACGGGGTTATTTTGGTTTTTAATGGCTGCCTAAGTGCTCTCCATTTATAGGTTTTAGTCCTGATGGAGGAAACCTCCTTCCAAAAAAAAGCGTGGTGTGTGCGATAATCACAGGATGGCTCTCAGGACACTGCTCCTTCCTGGCACCTTTGGAGCTGCTGTCACCTCCTGGGAACATCTCGGAGGACAACAGCCCCCTCCTTCTCCCCATCCTACCTGCCACTGCTGTTCCATGGAATTTGGGGTCTGTATCATGAGAATCCCACAATCATTGAAGCTGGAAAAGAGCTCCAAGATCATCGAGTCCAACCTGTGACCGATGCCCACCTTGTGCCACGTCCAGTCCTTCCTTGGACACCTCCAGGGATGGGGACTCCATCACCTCCCTGAGCAGCCCATTCCAATGCCTAATCCCTTTTTCCATGAAGAAATTCCTCCTGATGTCCAACCCGAGCCTCCCCAGGCACAGCTTGAAGCTTGTCTGGTCTGTGTGGGAAGAGCTTTTAGGTCAGACATCAGGACAAATTCCAAGAACTGGAGACGACAACATCTCACTCCAAGGTTCATTTTGCCATGCTGCTCCTCACCAGAACCCCCAGCATTCCCTGGAGAGGAAATCCAAGTGGGAAAGAAACCAACACCCATCTCATGGACCTTCCTCCTCCTTGCTTGGTCAACAACACCCAGCACCACCCAGCTGAGGGGGCAGCAAAATTGAGGTTCCTTCCCTCTCACGTGGGTCCAGCTCATAGAATCATGGAATATCCTGAGCTGGAAGGACTGAGATGGATCATCCAGTCCAACCTCTGGCCCTGCACAGACACCTCAACAATCCCACACTCCAGGAGCTCCGGCAGCTTTGGGGCTGTGCCCATTCCCTGGGGAGCCTGGGCAATGCCCAGAGCCCTCTGGGGGAAGAACCTTTTCCTTATATCCAACCTAAACCTCCCTGGCACAGCTCCAGCCATTCCCTGGGATCCTGTCCCTGCTCACAGGGACATCAGTGCCAGTGCTGCCCCTTGGGAATGAACTCCTGAATCTCCCTCAGTGCTTTGGGAATACAACCACCAAGAGGCCCCACAACATTGGGTTGCTTCATGAGCTCCTGGAACAACCAGATTCCCTCATTTGTCAGTGGGATCAAAGCCTATGGCAACAACAGAAAGGATTAAAGCAAATTATTTCAGTGTGTAGAGCCTTTGCCCCCAGTTAAGGGTCAGAACATCTTGCACTGCTCGAAGTTTCTTCAGAGGACATATTTCATGTCACTTCTTTATCCCTGAAAGGCTTTGCACAACAGGGAGCTCCACTGGCAAGACGGAGAGAAAAAGAAGGAATTCTGCACTCAGCAAAAATCAGGCCCAGCCTGGGGCATAAGAACTTGTTCTGGAGATGGGAGCAGGAGGACAGACAGCCAAGTTATCCCTCTAATTGATCATAAAGTGTCCTGGCTTGTTTGAGTGTTCGATGCCTGAGGAGGGAGGAGGAGGAGGAGGGGGAGGAACACTTTTACCAGCAGTACAATCTCAGATTTTAAACTTCTTGGAGTGCTCACCTTAAGCTTGGGAAAAAAACCCAACCCAAAGCATAAAGCAGCAATTGCACATTCACAGGATCATGGAATGGTTTGGATGGGAATGGATCTTAAAGTTCATCTCATCCCACCCTCTGCCTTGGGCAGAGACACCTTCTACTACCCCAGGGTGCTCCAACCTGGCCTTGAACAGTTCCAGGGATCCAGGGGCAGCCACAGCTTCTCTGGGCACCCTGTGCCAGGGCCTCCCCACCCTCACAGCCAGGAATTCCTTCCCACAATCCAATCTAAACCTCCTCTCTGTCAGCTTGAATCCATCTCCCCTCGTCCTGTCACTCCATGCTCTTGTTAGAAGTCCCTCTCTCTCTTTCTTGTCAGCTCCCTTCAAGTACTGGAAGGCAATTTTTGGAATTCCTGAAAAAAAGACCAGTCCACATGTGACAACCCCACTGAACCCAAACACTGCAGCCTCTTCTTTCCAAAGGTTCAAGGAGAAACTCTTAGTCCCTGAGAGTATCAGGGTTTAAATCCTTGTTAAATTCTAATCCTCATCTCCATCACCAGCAATTCTGGGAACTCCTCTGGCTTCTCCACGTTTTTATCCTTGAACTCCTCTGCTGTTTAGAGAACAGGTTAAACCTTCCTCCTTCCAGCAGAATGGAATTATTCCCATGTTCCTGGCTATTTGCTGTTTGGGTTCTCTCATCCCTTGATTCTGTAGCTCCTGGTTTGCTCCTTCCTCCAGCTCCTGCAGGAGCCCCAACGCCGACGGAGCGCCCGGCATCGACCTGGAATTACCGACATCCTCAGCTCTGCCTTTGGCAAAGCTCGGTGCTGCTTGCACAACCTCAGTGGAGGAGTTCTCCAGGCTCTGTGGAGCAGTGTTCCAGGCTCTGTGGAGCAGTGTTCCAAGCTCATTAGTGAGCAGGGCTGCGTGGGCCCTGTGGAAGCAGCAGGAATGTTAACGGGCAGCTGTGGCGTGAGCCAGCCCCCAGCGCCACCCGGAGAGGCTGGACCTGCCAAAAGCTGGGATCCAGCAATTAGGGAAAGCCCGGAGTCTATAAATAGACCCACAGGTGAGTGCTGTGGCCCTGTTGTGCATCCTGCTTCCCAGGAGCAATCCCAGGTGTTTGACACGTTAAACCAACTCGGGAGTCGGTCAATCCCAGGATGCCAAACCTGCCCCTCCAGAGCCCGGCACGGAGCTATCTGGAGAAAAGGTGAGACGGCTCGAGCCATTGCACTGCCACGAGGAAGTTGGGAGCTGGTCACAAAATGACGTGGGGACACAGCCCAGAGCCAGGTCACAGCACGAGCGTGACGGGGACTCCTGGGGAAGCGCCAAGTGACGGATGAGGGACGTGCTCTCCAAGGGAGAAGCTGGAATTATGCTTTCACTTGTTAAAAAGCTTTTTCAAAACTCGTTTCCGTAGGTTTCTTTTCTCCACAGGCATCCAGACACACGGGAACTGAAATCCTATGGCAGGGGGTGGAATGGGATGGGCTTTAGGGTCCCTTCTAATGTGGGCACCCTGTGCCAGGGCCTCCCCATCCTCACAGGGAAGAATTCCTTCCCAATATCCCATCTAACTCTGCATTCCCCTGAGCTTAAGGCCATTCCCCCTTGTCCTGTCACTCCATGTCCTTTGAAAGTCCCTCTCCATAGCAGATGTAAAACAAAAACAGCAAAGAGGTGCATCAGAAACTATTTTTGAGTGACCAAGAGTCATCTCAAGGAGTTTTGGAGACATAAGAGGCATCCCCAGATCCCTTGCAGCAGAGAGAAGCAGGGAATGAGCATCCCCTGAATGCTGTCAATCCCATCTCTGGGTTCTCACGTGGTTTCATGGAATGAGATGGATCCAAGACTGGTCAGCAAGGCCACTGCTCCTACCCAGCACCCTCTGGGCAGCACTGGCAGCCCAAACTCTCCCAAAAGAGCCCTGCCCCAGGACTCCAGGAGTGCCAAGGGAAGGAGCAGCCAGCAGGCTCAGCCTTGGGTCACGGTGACTGTCAGTGACTCATGACCTCGAGCTGCCAAGCAGGTGACATCACTTTCATTGACATCATCTCCATCACATGGGTCTGGATGAGATCTGTCCCATCACCAAGCCAAGGAGAGCACAAACCACCGGGCAATGTGGTAATTAAGGTGCACAAATCGTGGTTGTTAAGTGAAGATTGTAATTAAACGGAACACGTAATTATGGTATTCCTATAACTGCTCTGGAGCTGCTGCTGCTCCTCCAGACCGTTCTGAAACTGTCACTTCCTCTTGGGAAAGAGGGTCAAAAATCACCTTTCCTGTCAGTAATGCAGATAAAACTAAGCCCTGCTCCCACCTGAAACCACCCGATTCCACGTGCAGCCTCATTCCTGGCATTCTTAGCCCTGCTCTTCATTGATCCAACTCTTCCTCACGCCCATCGTGTTTCACACCTTCCTCCAGCACAGAGGAACAACACAGACACCAGGAAAAGCTCCAACACATCTTGGGAAACAGCTTTCCTGCACCTCTCTTTGCCCCACACATGCCTGCGTGTCCCCATAGCTCTCCACACACTGTGGGAGTCTCCATCTGCCACTCTTCCCAAAAAACTGTGAAGCAGTTTTCCTGGAGATCACAGAATCATGGAATGAGTTGGGTTGGGAAGGACATTGAAGTTCATCTCATTCCACCCCCCTGCCACGGGCAAGGACCTTCCACTAGACCAGGTTGCTCCAAGATGCCTCTCAGCAAAAAATGTGATATTTTTCCATGATTCTGAACCAAACGAGGCTGTGACATCAAAACTTCTGTTCCACTGGGATATTTATCCAGAGCTTTACAAATACACCTCAGCTAGAGGAGCCTGGGAGGTCAGGGTACATAAATCATTGACAGAGGAACAAAACAGGAATCACATTCCTGGACTTTCAGTCTGCCTGGTTCCATTTTCTCTTTCACACAGGTCACAAGTAGGATTTTCACAAACAATGGGTGGTCAGAGGCAACAAACCTGACCCCACGCTGCAATTCCACCGAGCAGAGACTCATTCCCAGGACAATTCCTTTACCTTTTCCTTTTGGAGTACCTTCAGATACTTTTGCTGTCCACAAACTCCTCAAGCAGCCCTGGCTCTTGCGACAGAGATCTGTCAAAGGCCTCAAAGGGAGTCACCACAGGACTCCCAGGGAACCAACCTGCAGGACTCTCCCACCCCCCAAAACCTCTCCAGCCTGAAGAGAAGAAGAATGAGCCAAACATCTCCATACCAAAGGCCACTCCTGCTTTCAGGGTCGGGTTACGCACACTCATTGTCACCGATGTTTTAGCTCCACTTAGTGGCCACGAGGCTCATTAACTCCCGCTTTACTCAGCAGTTACACACAGCAGGATCCTCACTCCCATCAGCTACAACGCAAACACTTACCTCGGGAGCAGCGGGGACCGGGGCTTTGGCTTGTCCTTGTCCTTGTCGCGCTCCCTGTCCCTGTCCCGGTCCCGGTCCCTGTCCCGGTCCCTGTGCTGCCTGTCCTTCTCATCCCTCTTCACTCGTTCCCGTTCCCGTTCCCACTCTTCTTTCCGCCGCTGCCGTTCCTTGTCGCGCTCCCGTTCCCGCTCCCGTTCGCGCTCCCGCTGGCGCCGCTCCCGTTCCCGCTCTCGTTCCCGCTCCCGTTCCCGCTCCCGTTGTCTGTTCTCTCTTTCCCTTTCCCGTTCTCGCTCTCTTTCCTTAAAAAAAAAAAAAAAAAAAGAACAGAGAAACCATCGTGATGCTGTGGGAACGGCTCCCAGCAAAGCGGGCGGCGAGTTTGGGACCGCCAGGAATCACATCCGCCCTCCTTCATCAAAGGATTGAGATCAATATTCTAGAGATCGATAATCCAGAGATCAATAACCCAGAGATCGATAACCCAGAGATCGATAACCCAGAGATCAATAACCCAGAGATCAATAACCCAGAGATCAATAATCTGGATCCTACTAAGCAGAACCTGGACACAAACACAGCATCGTATCCCACACAACTGTTGTTTTCAAAGGCAATGCTTAGATTAATTTGGTTTATTAAGCTTATTAAATAAATGTATTGATGTTTATAAGTTGTTCCTCTCATGGCTAATTGTTTCTATAACCGGCTAATTAACTTTGCAAACGAGCACCAGGAAAATAATTGGTCATGTGAGGCCACAGTGAGGCCCAGGCTCCTGTCTGGGCACTGCTTCTGCAGAAAACGAGGATTTAGAGCAAAGGAAAAGCTACTTTTGAAAGATTTGATGGAAAGCACCAAAAAGCTCCTCCCTGAGCAGGGCTGGTTGGTTTGGTCACTGTTCCAGAGGCACAAAGCTGGCATGAGGAGGAAAAGGAAGAGCAGGGAAAGGGGTCAGAGCCTTGTTTTCATCCAGATCTGTTCCTGGTGTAACACAACCCAACTGCTGGGATTTTAGCACCTGGCTGCTGCTTTCCTGTGCCTCAATCCCAACGTGCAGCTCCAGCAGCATGGGACAGTCAGGCTGGAGCCTCTGCTGGTACACAGAGCACAGCTGCCCAAACCTAATCCTCTCCTCCCCAGGAATTACCAAGGAACCCTTTCCTCAGCCAGGCTGTTTCCTGGAAACTCCCTCCCTTCTCTAAGATGTCCAAGGATGAGCAAACACTGCTCAACTGCTACACCGAGGAGCAACCAAGGAGCAGGAGGAGGAACCACCTTCCCAGCTCAGACATGGAACTGCTGAGGTTGGAAAAGACTTTTGAGATCACCAAATCCAACCCTCAGCCCAGCACCACCCCCGTGGTCACCACTGACCACGTCACCAAGTGCCACATTCACAGGTTTTCTGAACACTTCCAGGGATGGGAACTCCACCACTGCCCTGGGCACTCTGTTCCAATGCTTTACAGCCTTTCCATGAAATAATTTTCCTAATATCCCATCTAATCCTCCCCTGGCCCAGCCTGAGGCCGTTCCCTCTCCTCCTGTCCCTGTTCCCTGGGAGCAGAGCCCGACCCCCCCCCGGCTGCCCCCTCCTGTCAGGGAGTTGTGCAGAGCCACAAGGTCCCCCCTGAGCCTCCTTTTCTCCAGCCTCAGCCCCTTTCCCAGCTCCCTCCGTTCTCCAGCCCCTTCCCAGCTCCATTCCCTTCCCTGGACACGCTCCAGCCCCTCAGTGTCTGCCTTTGAGGAGCCCAAACCTGACCCAGAATTCCAGGTGTAGCCTCAGCTGTGCCCAGCACCACGGACAATCCTTGCCCTGGGGCTGTGGCCACACCACAGCTGGTGCCAGCCAGGTGCCAGTGGCCTTCTGAGCCACTGTTAACCAGCACTCCAGGTCCTTTTCCATCAGGCAGCTTCCCAACCTCATTCCCAAGCCTGGAGCGTTGCTTTTGCCCTCACAGAACCTCGAGGCTCCCACCCCTTCACCTCCAGTGTGCTCTGTGCTGTCATTAAGCCAAGACTGAACTATTTGGAAAGTCCTGTTTCAAGCACTGCTCTGGAACCGTGCCCAAAAGAACCTGGAAGAAAGTTGGGAAGGAAAAGGGGGGAAGGGGGAATTTCCTTACTTACTCTGTAGTTACGGTAGGGATCGGGGTCTGTGTACTGAACCCTGAAATTCTCATACTGCCCACCACGCCAGAACCGTTCTATTTCATAGTCATAATAGGGATCTGCATAGGGATCAAGCCTACAATGAAAAACAGGGAATGTTAGAGAGGGAAATGGCACCTGGGCACCACAAAAACTGCGTGTTTTAGCTCAGCCCAGTCACCGTGACAAGAAAACCACGTTGAGTGCAGCAGGGCTGTGCAGAGAGGTTGATTTTCTACACAGCCCAGCCAAAGAGTCTTTTTTAAGTGAGGCCTTATCAGAGAAAAGCACAGACCTTTCTTGATGAACACCAAAAAAAAAAGAGCCACCAAAAATTCAGCCTTCAAACCAATGTGGTGCAAACACGGGAATTGCTCTCGAGAGCCCCTTCCAAGGCCTGCAAAGGGAGCAGGATGTGTTTGGCATCATTGATTGAGAGCTGGGATTCCTGCCCATGCACCCACAGCTCATCCCAAACACCTTCAGGAGGAGAGCAAGGGATGGAGATCTCCCAATCCCCTGCCCCTGCAGCGATGGGTGCATCCCAGTGCCACCAGTACAGCACAGGAGCTGGTGCTGAGCTCTCCACTGGGAGAAGTGGAGCTTCAGGGGCCAGGTCAGCAACACCTTGTCTCTACACCTGGAATTTCCAGGGAATGAAGGCACCACTTCTCCAGCTGATAAACTCCAGTGGGAGTCAGGTGCTGGCCCACACATAGCTGTAAAACCAAGGATTTCTGAGGAGGAAAAGGACTGAAACCCCACCCTCCTTAAATCTTTTCCTCCGTTTCCTGATTTCTGTTGACATTGTTTGATGGTTTTAATTCCCCAACACAACAACATCCAACCAGCTGGAGTGCAAATATCAGATCCACTGTGAAGATGGGGAGGTGGGTACAGGGAATAAGAAACTTCCAGGGCCACAGAGGAATCAGTGGCAGAGCTAAGAGTATAAAGTAAGTGCTCCCAAATTCCAGATTTTCCATAGGGAGACTCTGATTTACAAAAAAAAAAAGGAATAAAGGGCCACTTTTTGCATTTTAAAAGTGCCAAATAACCTAAAGCACACTAAGGTGTAGGTGCTGCCCTGTGAGTCAAGTGGTACCTGTATTTCTTTCTGTGCTTTTTAAGAATTTGAGATTTCTCTTTTGGACTGAAGCAATAAGCCAGGGGAAAGAGAACAAGGGAATCTTGATTAGGGATGCTTCAATCAGCACCAAACTCCTGATGCCAACCCAAACCCAGCCTGGATTCTGTGACATCAGGTGTTCAAAGAGACAGAAAAACATCTCAAGCCACGCCAGAAAGGAAAATCTGCTTTTTCACACAGCCTCAAGTCCAAATTTCCCCTTCCTATAATATTGGTGGAGTTTTTTTATTTCAAAAAGGATCACTGCTGTGTGTTTAGGTAATTCAGGGCTTCAATCATTAGAAAATCATTGGTTTCACCCCAAAAATAATCCAATATATCCACTGAGTCAGCTGCTGGGGGGACAGTGGTCGGTCTGTGGCCTCGGAAGTTTGAGGAAGTGCAATGGAAAAAAAAAGGAAAAGGAATATTTTCTTACAGTTGCAACAGTACTGGAATCAAAGACCTGCTTACCCATAGTTAATGTTTTCTTTGATGTCCACCTCCCTATAGTTATTCAAAAAAGAAAAAGGGATTCATGAACTATTGAGACAACTCCACATGTCACAAGACAGTGCTGAAAGCATTTTCCACATCCCAGCTGCACTTCCAGGGCTCAGTTGGCTGCAAGGTGTCCAACTGGGGCAATAAATTGTGTGTGGGGCAGAAAAATTAGCATTTTCTAGAGCTTACAGCAGCAGATTCATAACTTTTCCCTTCACACACAATGAAAATATTTTAATGCCACAGTCTGCTCACACATCCTTGAATTTTCAGGAATTCCTGTTGTTGGATGACTTTTGTTCAACACTGGCTACGTGCAACACATTTTTTTCTGGACTATATGAAAACCAGGCCTGTTCTTAACGATTCTTACATCAGAGAGGCCCAAAATGCTGCTGGTGGATTTTATAGAGAGTCATAAAATAAAGATAATGCATGAGCAGCCCCCAGAACATCAGGGATAAACCCCAGGTGCCTCTCAGAGGAACAGAAGGCCAAGACCCAGAGCTAATGAAACTCAGGAAAATATTAATATTTCAGAAAATTCTTTTCTTTCAGGCTGCAGAACTGAGGACAGGGTTTTTTTTTTAAATTAGGGAAAGGAATTGCACTCCAGAACAAATCAAAGAATATGGAACAAAAGCTTAATCTGCTCCTTTTCAGAGTTTTTTTGTAATTCATCCACTCTAAAATAAACAGAACTAAGCCTTGCAAACCCTCTGGGAGTGGAAATATTTCCATAATCTGTCTGTGTAGGAAGAACAGAGGATGCACAAGCAAGGAGAGACAAATCCACTGGTATTCCTGCAGGTAAAGAGCCTCTTTCCCAAAAATTCTCTTCCCATTCCTTTTCTTGGCTTAAGAACTATCAAACAACTTCCCAGAGCTGGGTTCAAGGTCTCCAACACCTCAAATTTTACCTCAAAATCCCAATCACCCGAACACTCAAATTTAGGGTGCTTGTTGTGGCCAGGGACCAGCTTTGCTTCTGCCCAGTGCCCAGTTGAACTGGGACCAGTTAAGGTGTTTGTTAAAACCAGCTGCTGCACCAGTGCAAAGGAAGGCCCAGCTGGGGCCAAGCACCCTGAACCCGCTCCGACTTTGCAACCTCAGCTTGAATGTCTTTAAATTCTCACAGTTGGGATAAGAAAAAAAGAAGGAAAAAAAGCTGGAAGAATGCACTGGTGTGAGGGAGGCAATGCAGAGCTGGAGAGAGCCCACGAGGGAGCAGAATTCCAAGATTTGCTGGAGGCAGGAAGGGTTAAAGGAAGGGATGAACTGGAGCGAGCAGCTCAAGTTTTTAACTTCCCGCTTAATGGAAGCTGTTCCCATGTTTGGAGGTGACATTCCCTCAGTCTGGAGGGACAGGTGAACCCCAGAAAGCCTCACTGCACTGCATTCCCACCCAGCTGTCCCTGGAGCAAACCCAGGAGTGCCTCTTACGCTGGGTCTCGGACGTCTCTGGTGATGCGATAATTCCAGTCGCGGAAAAACTCGTTCTCCTTGTCGAACTCCCGCTCGTCCTCCCCAATGGTCACAGTGAATCTTTTCTCCTCAAAGTCAGGCTCCTGCTCTTTTCTCATAGTTGCTTTTTTTAATACCTGTCAGAGCACAAAAGCAGCGTGAGGAGAGAACGTTCCTGGAATAGGGAGAAATTGTAATATTAAAAATTCTGCCCTCGGGAGAATCTCTGCAGCTAAAAGCACCTTCTTCCCTCAGAATGAGCAGGATGCTGGACTTTTCCTGATTAATTCCCTATTCCACCAGCTCAGAACAGCAGGAAACAGCAGTTTTGGCCCTGCAGTGATCACATGAACTGGAGAAACTGGTTCTGAAGTGAGGGAAATTGGATCAGCTTAAAGCTTTGCTTCGTGGAGGGCTGCACTTGAGGGCCACAAATTCCCATTGTTTTTTAAATATAAAACCCCCCCAAACCTGGATTTGAGCTCCTCTTGGCTGTCTAACAACTGTGGTGTACAACAAAACATAATTAATAGGTTAAAAGGTAAAAGGGGAAGAGAAAAAGCAAGGCACTTGTGCTCCAAAAGGAGCTTTTCCAGTGGATTTTGGAGCCAGCCAGCAATTCCCTGAGGAAGGAATTTACCTCTTTAGCATGCCGGAGTCCCCTCTCCCAGGCACTTTCTGTTGGAGGGTCTGGAGGAGGTGGAGGTAAGATTTCATCAACCACTGGCCCTCCCTGTTGGAAAGGTGAGGAGAGAAGGAGAAGACACTTGAGTTAGTTTTAAACAGCAAACTCATGCTTTGTAAAGCTACCTCAGAGATGCCTCAGCAGGATGGAAGCTGGGAAACCACGGAAAATTACCCCCCTCTACTGGCAACTCTGAGATCACCATTTAAAAATCACACATCCAATCGTGGATTGAATTTTGCTGAGGTATCAGCTAAAAAAAAAAGAGAAAAACCACAGAATCGTGGAATGGTTTGGGTTGGAAGGGACCTCGAAGCTCATCTTGTTCCTGTGGAAGGGGATACTTTCCACTGGACCAGGTTCTCCAAGCCCTGTCCAACCCCACTTTGAACACTTGCAGGGATGGGGAGGGTGCTGCAGAAGCCATAAATGCACAGAAGAGATTCCATACCCAGGGGTTGGCTGGCATCAGCGGGTGAGGGCCGATGGGAGGGGCACCATTGGGGGAGAAAGGCTCAGGTTTGGAGATCAAGGAGTAATTTCCTTTGTCGTTCACTCCGGGGTGGATAAAGCGACAGTTCATGCCCCAGGTGCAGTGCCCTGTGGGAACAGATCCCTGTTAAATCCCTGTTTTCCATCAGCAAGCAGCACTTCAGCCCCACAACCACAAAAAACCCCATCAAGCATTTAAAATCCATCAAGGAATAACGTTGTTTGAGGTGTTTGACTTTTCTTCTCTCCAGCTTGGCTGGGATTTTCCTGTTTCATACACGTGGAGAGACACTCCCCACCCTCCACCTGCCAGAGGGGACAAACACATCCACACACAGATGGATCAATGTAGCAGAGCCTTATTCCAGTGGGGAAAAGGGATGGAGGGAGGGATGGACACACACTGTTAATTAAATGCAGGAATAAGTCTGTGAGCTCCTCATTACTTAATGACAAACATTTCCAATTAGGAGTTTTGCCTTTCACAGGAAACCCGAGAGCACAGCAAGCATCACAGTACATCCCAAATAAACAGTGGTGAGGCAGGGAGCAGAATCATGGAATGATTTGGGTTGGAAGGGACCTCAAAGCCCATCAAGACCCTTCATTCCACCCCCTGCCACTGGGACACTTCCACTATCCCAGGCTGCTCCAAGCCCTGTCCAACCTGGCCTTGGACACTTCCAGGGATCCAGGGGCAGCCACAACCTCTCTGTTTTATTCCAAAAACACCTGCAAGTTTCCCTTTATTTGCCTCCTCCAGGCTCACCACACTGAGGGCAAAGCCCTTTTTGTGTAGTGGCTCCATGAAAATTCAGCTTTGGCCACCAAGAAACAGGAAGGTGATGCTCAGGATGCCTGGGGCAGAGTATATCATGTAACAGCAGCTTAATGGGGGGAAAAAAAAAACCCAAACAAGACCAATTCCAGCACCTTTGGCTCCTCCCACAGCCCAGAGTGTGGTTACCTTTCATGAAGAAGCGGCAGGTGGGTCGTGGCCTCACTTTTCTGTCATTAGGGTCTTTAACTTCCCCTTCTTCCAAGTCATCATCCTGGAACAGACAGACAGAGCTGACATTTCACGTGGGGCATTCCCTGCAGGACCTGACATTTCCCAATCTGCTCAAACATCAGTCACTGAGAACCAGCCTGGGGCAAAACCACGGGAGAAAAACAAGGTCAGTTTACAAAGGAATATCCCAGAGCACCTCCACAAGGTGCTGCTACCAACAGGGAGATGGAAGAGTCCAGGTGGCTGTAAAAGCACCTTCCACTATCCCAGGCTGCTCCAAGCCCCATCCAACCTGGCCTTGGACACTTCGAGGGATCCAGGGGCAGCCACAGCTTCTCTGGGCACCCTGTGCCAGGGCCTCCCCACCCTCACAGGGAGGAATTTCTTCCCAATATCCCAATAACTCTGCCAGTTCCACCTCGTTCTGTCACTCCATATCCTTGTCCAAAGTCCCTCTCCAGGGACAATCTCACAAATGAACGTTTTAGGATAAGTCCAGCATATTCCAGTTTTCTCCACCAATTCCTTCCCTTCTACTCCTCAGCTCCATGCAGGAGTTGGAAACCAGCTCCAACAAAACTCTGCCTCATCCCCAGAGACTGCAGCCCCAGGAATAAATCTCCAAGATTAAGAAATAACAGCCAGGAAACACCTCCAGAATAAAAGTTATTGGAACTTTCAAGTACCAGCATTTACTTTTGTTCTCCAGGGGAAAAAAAAACCCCTTCCCTGGCTTTGTTAGGTTGCACCTGGAAAGCCAAAAGGAGCTGGGGATGCAGAAGGCAAAAGTACAAATGACCAGGGAGTTGTCCTAAGAATCTGGCCAGGAAATGAGGATTTTATCCTAAAAGCCATCCTGATTTTCCCTCTCTCTGCCTCCATTTCCCCATTTCCAGTGAAACATGTGAAGAGAGAGCATCTGGATGGGCCTTCCCTCTGCCTGGCAACAGCCCTTCTCTGGGTGGAAAAGATGAGGAAAACTCTCTCCTTTGATCCATCCAGCAGCTGGAAAGAAGGAAAAAGCCATCACTGGGCTGTAGACAAACAAAGGAGCAACAGAGAGGTGGGTTAAGAGCCTCTCCTGCTGCATTCCTGAGCCAGACAGGGAGAGCTCTCCTCAACAGCAACGGATTTAAAAGCCTACACTTATATTCCAATTAAAATCTGCATTAATATTCCCCTCCCTCCAAGCCAGGAGCCTGAAAGCAGCAAAAAAATGCAGAGATTGAAGTTTTCCCCAAAGCTGGAGCTGGCTTTCAGTGCTGCCTGAATGGAAGAACCAGCTTCACTCTGCTGCTTTCAAAAGAACTGTGTGAAGTCTGGAACAAAAGGGGAAGTATTTATTTCTGTGAGGTCTCCTTGGAATCAGGCAGCTGGGAATGCTGTTATGAGTTAATGTATGAAAACCAGGGTACAGATTCATCTCCTGCTTTGTAAGGAGAGCTCCCAAGAATGCCTCAGGCTCCAAAGGAGAGCATTCATATTTTAATCAAGGAGCAGGCACGGAGTCAGGACTACAGGAATATTTTTTTCACCCCATAACGTGCTGGAATTCCTTCGAACTGATTCAGGAATATACAAAACCTTTGGAAAAACACGTGTTGAACAGAATCACCTGCCAGGATGGGCACGAGGAAGAAAAATGACATTTTTTAAAGTAATTAAACTTGCCAATGAACTATGAAGAGTAAAAACCACACAAAATCTGATTCTTTAATGCAAAGGGAGGAGGCTCTGCTCAGTGAGGCTCCAGGAGCTTCCCAGGGTCCTGGGGCCAGGTCAGATCCACAGGAATGGGGCCTGGAAGAACACAGCACCTCCCCTCCTCAGCTGAGGGCCCCACCAGTGACCCCACACACACTCCAGAGCCTCCCTGCACATCCCCAGGATATTCCCACAACCCAGCCCAGCTGTGTGCAGGTGGAATTGTGGAATGGGGACCAGCCCAGGTGCTCTGCACCAGCAATTCCTCTTTGCAGTGCTCATCCCCCACTGCTGGGATGCAATTCCAGACCAGGAGCCCACAGGAGGGTTTTTAGTGGAATGACTTTGCCCTGTTTTCTCCATGGAAAAGGAGGGGAATTGCTGTTAAGCTGCAGAGCTCCCTGCTGCACACAAACAGGGATAAAGATGATATTTTCCCTAATCCCCACTGCAACTAAACCCTGCTTTTGATTTTTCTGAGGATCTTTGTTGGTTCAGGGCTGTGAAACACTGCACATCCCTGACCCCATCCCCAAACCACGCCTTGGGTATTTCCCAAAAATCCCAGCACCTTCCATTCTCCTTCCATGCACCCAGATGCTGCTGGACCCCACAAACAGCCCAGGATCAGGGTTTCCCACCTGATGAGCACCACAACCACCCTCCAGCGCCAGCCCCTCAATCTGAGCAGCTCCTGGACACCCAATCCATGGGATTTGCTGTCAGCATCATTCCCAAGTCCTCCAGGAGCAGTAAAGCACTGGAGCCTTCCCACACTGAGAGGGAACAAAGCTCCTTTGGGATGGCTCTGGCACAAAGCTTTGGTTCAGGAAGTGGCACCAGGGGCCCCAACCCCTGAGATCAGGGCCTGCCCCATGCTGTGGCCTTACCTCCAGGGAAAAGGGTGTTCCTTGCACACTGGGGACACGGATATTCCCATCAGGAGGAGGAAGGAACTGCAATGGGAGAGGCAACCAGCTCTGAACCCCCACAGGGCTCTGCCCACCTCCTACTTACATCGATTTCTCCATCATCAATTTCTCCATCATCCTCTTCTTTCTTCTTCTCCTTGAGGGGATCCTGCCCATCCTTCTCATCATCACTTTTACTGCTGGATTTTTTCTCATCTTCAGGGGCATCATCTCCTTTCTCCTCTTCCTCATCATCCTCCCCAGCAGCTTTTTCCCCATCCTCCTCTGCAGCAGCAGCACTGGGTTCCTCGGGAACCTCCTCATCATAGTCCAGCTCATGCTCATCCAGCTCCCTGGTGACAGAGGACACTTCCAGGTCATTTGTCCTGTCTTCCTCCTCTCCCTTGTGGGGCTGGGGGCTCTTCAGCTCCACGCTCTGCTCGTTGGTGTCGGATTCCTGGGACTTGGCCTCGCTCAGCCGATCCTCCTCATCCGAGTGATTCTCCTCTTCCCCTCGGCTCAGGGCCCTGCCTGCCTCCTCCTCCTCACCCAGGAGGCTCCCCTGGCCACCCTCTCCATCGAGTTCCCGGTCTGAGCCGCTCTCCTTCAGGACCTCCTCATCAGAAAGCTGCTGGTCCTCTTCCTCAGGAGAGCAGGGGTTTCGCTCCGGGCTGTCGGAAACGTCCATCAGTACCCGAGAGTCTGCAGGGCAGAGAACAGCTCTGGTTACGGGGAGCAAACTGGGAAATCAGGGAAGCCTCACCCTGAAGGACTTGTTCTCCTGTGCTTTGCTTCCTAAAGAAAGGTTATTTGAATTCCTGGGAAGCCAAGGTTGGATGGGGCCCTTAGGAACCCAATCCAATAAGTGGCATCCCTGTCCCTGGCAAAGGTTTGGAGTGAGAGGAACTTTAAGGTCTCCTCCAAACCAAACCATTCTGGGATTCCATGAGCTCAGGAATATGGTTTCTCATAGATCCTTCAAGAGGGAAATAAAGAGTTTGAACTGCACAAAGAACTGATTTCAGTATTGTCCCAGACTGGTGTGTGCCACCCTTCACAGTGACAGAGATCGAGGTTGGGGTTTCATGGAACCCCAGAACGGTTGGGGTTAAAAATCATCCCCCTTCCACTGTCCCAGGTTGCTCCAAGCCCTGGCCAACCTGGCCTTGGACACTTCCAGGGATCCAGGGGCAGCCACAGCTTCTCTGGGCACCCTGTGCCAGGGCCTCCCCACCCTCCCAGGGAGGAATTCCTTCCCAATATCCCACCTAACCCTGCATTTCTTCAGCCTAAGGCCATTCCCCCTTGTCCTGTCACTCCAGGACCTTGTCCAAAGTCCTTCTCCATGTTTCCTGCAGCTCCTCCAGGCCCTGCAAGGCCACAATGAGGTCACCCCAAAGCTTCTCTTCTCCAGGCTGAACAATCCCAGCTCTCCCAGCCTTTCCCCACAGAGCTGCTCCATCCCTCTGCTCATCCTGGTGCCTCCTCTGGGCTCTCTCCAGCAGCTCCAGCTCCTCCCAGTGCTGGGCCTGGAGCTGGAGGCAGCTCTGCAGGTGGGGTCTCACCTGAGTGGGGCAGAGCCCTCAGTAAAGACCCAAAATTCCTTTACAGCAGCAGATGCAGCTGCCTGCACTGAGACTTTTCTAGAAGATGTCTAAACATGTGCTTGGTGGAAGTTAAAAATCTCAAGTCTGCTGAGAATAAATCCAATAAATACAACGGAAAAGGCCAGGGTGCTAAGCAGGGAAAAAAACCCTAGGCCATACATTAATTAATTTTACTCCAGAATCAAAACCCTATAAATTACAGAACTGCCTGACTAGAACTGACTGAGCTGGCCCTTCCTAGGCAGGTGACTGGCTCACATCCACACAAAAGCTCTAAAAACCCTAAAGAAAAGCCGTGGAATTACAAATCATCTTCATTTTAATGTGTCCCATGTTTTATTCCAGCTGCTCCACGCTGTCACAAAAACACAGCGTAAATGGTCAGAGTTCCACCTGTTATTTTTAAAACCCTTGGAGCAGAAATGCTACAAATGTCAGACTCTGGTTGCTCCTTTAAACACATCCAGCGATCCAGCAGGAAATCAGAGTTTATTAATCTGCTCCTTCACCTTTTCCTGACACTTTTCCCTGTTTCTCCCACTGGTTTTGCACAGCAAAGGTGATTTTCCATCAAAAAGCCACCACAGACACACCAAACCCTGCCCCAACTACAGCAAATTGAACCTCCCCAGCACCTGAACCCCCAAAACCTTTTGGTAATGAACAGAATTCGCTGCAAACTCTCAAGACCAAAGTCCCCCTTCCAGAAAATGCTGCTCCTTATACTGTGGGAGGTCTGCAAAGGAGTTCAAACCAGAAAATAAATTCAAACCACTCCCAGAAGCACCTTAAAGCTGTGTTTTAGGAATGACTACGCTCTCCCCAAGCCCTCAGAGCCCTGCTGATATCAGCTAATTGATAAACATGAGATGATCTCAACATCAGCAGGGCCCAGAGCAACAGAAACCCCACATTTTGAGCTTTCTCCCAGCTCCTCTGCACATCTGAAGTAGTTTCTTGCTCACCAACAAAGTTCTGATTTCCCTGACAAGGTCAAACCCAAAATGAAAAGGCAGAAGTTGCCTCCTGGTGACAACAGCTCCGAGCAGCTCCCCAGGATGGATCTGAAGCAAATTATCTCCTTATTGAGCACATCAAGCCTGGTGCTGAGCTCATAAATTCGGCACAAATTGTTATTGGCTTTGAGAGCCAGCTCAGAGCGTGGATTTTAATTGCCCAAGTGCCTGAGAAGTGACTTTGTGTGAACACAAAGGTCAGCCCAGAGAGGCCACCAGAAATACAAAAGCTGCCAGGGGCACGTGGACTCAGGAAATTTGTTTTCTGATTTCTTGCAAATAAGCAGCACCCAAAAAGAAAAAAAAAAGGAAAAAGAAAAAAAAGGTATTTAAGCGAAGCAAATGGCTTTTTGTGTTTGACATGGAGACCTTTAGAGGGATGGGAGGAAACAAATATGTCCTGATGGTGAGGAATATAAAACATTGACCTCCACAGCAGCTATTAAAGCTCTTGTAAAATCCAGAGCATCCAGCAGTTGTAATAATTTCCTATTAATTTCCAGCAGCAGAAATGATAAGAAACACAATAAATGATGGCCTAAGCGAGAAGGGTTCACAAAATCCACGCAGGGTGGGGTTTTTTGGGGTGTATTTCCTTGGATTCAGGGTTTGGGCTGTTGCTCCAAGATTCCCCAAAACCAACAAAGCAGATTTTGGCAGCAATGTTACCCTGCATGGAAATGCCCCCAAAAAAGCCCAGAAGTCCAAAGGTAAAATCAGCAGCAGGAAAAAAAATTGGGAAGTGGAAATTAAAAGGAAAACTGGCTAAGGGTAGAACAGGACAGCAAGTTTAATTCCAGTTTTAAGTGTTGTCTTAATCTGCAAATCAATTTACTCCAAATCTCTGGAATTCTGCAAGGACTTGTGGTTTTTTTTGAGATGGTTTCTAATTTGCAAATCACAATTTATCCCAAACCTCTGGAGTTGTGAGAGGTTTTTCTGAGGAGGTTTTTTAATCTGCAAATCACAATTTATCCCAAATCCTGAAAGGTTTTGTATTTTGGGGGTTTTTTTGAGTTGTTTTTTAGGGGTTGTTTGGGGTTTTTGTACATTTGGGGCTTTTTAAAAGTTGCTTTCTGCTGTCCTTTAGTGAAACAAAGACAAATACCACAAAAACCTGAGAAAAATGACTACATGGAAGTATTTTAAATCAAGCAACAGTGACAGAAGTGGCAGAGCAGAAACCCCCAGCTTCATCCCTCCCTCACCATAAACTTGGCCTTTTTTTTGTGCCTTAAAACTAAGCCAGTTTCTTCCTGATTCAAAACCAGTCATAAAAGCAAAAAATTAACTCCTAAGCCCCAGATAAGCTGGTTTGACTTGCAGCTCAGGCAAGAAGCAGGGATGTATTAATGCTTCCCACTGAGCAGCCTTTTATCTTTAAAAAAATCTTGAAAATTCAGGCAGAGCTGCCTTTGGTCCCAGCTGCACAACTATTTCTGTTCCAAAACTGCCTCTGTTGGCTCAAAGTGTGTCAAATATCCCTTTCCTGCGTGTCTGAGGCAGCCTGGAGCAGCACAGGGCACTGGGAATTCCATCCAGGCTCACAAACCTCTCCTGTTTCCAGGCTAAACGAGCTGGGACAGCCTTTGCACGGGGAGGTTTAGGAGGAGATGCAATAAATAAGGAGCATTTTCAGGCAAAAAAAAGCGCATTTCCCTGTTTTTGGAATGATTTGGGCACGCCACAGTGAGCTGAAAGCTTCTTCAAAGCAGGTCAGAGTTGTCAGGGAAGGAATCGAGGATCTGGCAGCAGAACTTGTCCCTGGGGGGAGCAGATGGCACCACTGGCCCCACAGGTGGAGCCAGGATTTCCCTCCAGCTGTTCCCTCTGGATTCTGTCCCTGCCAGTGCTGCATCCAGCAGGATCAAGCATCCCACTAAAATAGAAAGTGGGGAAAACTCCTCACCAACCCAGCTGGGGTTTAATCATGCTTTTGAGTCGGGGAAAGAGGAGCTTTTAGTTCCACAACACATCAGGGACTTGGAAGTTTCCCAGCTTGGGCTCTGGAATATTTCAAATATTAGGGAATGAAGCATGAGCTGCTCCTTAATTTATCAGTGTCCCATGGCTTGCACAAGGTGGGGCAGGGATGCTCCTCCTACCTGGCCATTCTCACCTGCACTGGATGCACCAGGAAGGAGCCAATTTATTCCCATTGAAGCCTTCCTGGAAACATTTAAAATTACACATTTCCCCCTAAAAAGCGGAGGAGAATTTTGTGGAGATGCCGCAGAAATTTAAATTCATCTGCTTCACTTCCTTTATGACGTATCTTTATCGAAGCTTAACAATATCCAAGATTTTTTAACTTAAAGCACTGAGATCCAGCAGCCTTGGCACAGCCTAAAGGCAGGCAGAGAAAAGCCCTTTGCTACTTAAGTTGCTTTTAAAACTCCACTTCCATCAGGCCAGGGAATCCCGGGATACATTTTAAATAATATCCTGAACCTCACACTTTTGTCAGTTGATTTGTCCAAAGCCAGAGGAGTCAGAGCAGCAATTCTTACCCAGCAGCTCCTTTTGCAAAATCAGGCCCAACTTCCCCTCTTTTGTTAATTAAACAGCACCAAAAGGTGCAAAATTAAGGAGGAAGAAATTCCAGCCAGGAACTGAGTACCTATAAAAACCTGGAGCTTGGAAGAGCCTTAAAATCCTACAAATTTTCATGGCTATGAAGAACCAAGCACATTCCCAACTTCTGTCCCCCTTTACAGCCCTGGGGGAGGGCACAGGGAAGGTGAGAAGGAAAGAAGAGAGGAAGCTCTTTCCTCCAGGCTGAAATATTTGGGATAAAAGGATAAAATCCACCTCCTAAAGGCCAAACAGCTCCATGCAACGTGAAAACGCTCCTGTGAATCAGCTCCACGAAATCCAGGGGGTTTAAAGCAGAGCAGAAAAGTTCTGGAGCAGGGTCTAAGTGCAGGCAGGAACAATGAGGGAGCTGAGGAGAGAGAATGGGAATAGTGCTGACAGGACAGGTGAGGAGAAAAAGGCAGCACAGAAAGATTTAGGGAACAAAGAACTGCAAAAAACAGAGGCAAAGCAGAAACGAAGGGCAGGAACCAACACGGGGAAAAACATGGGAGGGCAGCAACAGCAGGAGAAGGAAATAAAAAGCCTCAGGAGCCAGGAAAGGGGAAACAGGGAACACTGAAAGGATGAACTCGTGTGCAGCCCTGCCCTGACAGCAATTCCAGTTGTTAACAGGGTTAATTAACCAAAACCCTCATTTCCCTGCCATCCTTTGGGAGCTCCCCGAGGTGGAGGATGCCCAGGAAATTCAGCAGCTCTCAGGGAACCCTTTAATGCCCCAAACTCAGCTGCTTTGTGGGATCAGTTTGTTGGTGAGAGGCATTTCCAATGGGGAATGTTCCCCATGGCTTTGTATTGGAAACCTAAAGGCAAAAGCAGCTGCAGTTTGTTTTCCCAGCACAGCTGATTTTCCTACTGCTCCTTCCTGCAGCTCTCCCCCAGCAAACGCTGAGTTTGAGTTCTCAGGGCCTCAGCAAGAGACAACCAGCAGGGTTACACCTGAATCCTGCAGGATTTGGGGATAATCCCACCCAAAAGAATGATTTTGGATCAGCAGTTTGGCAAAGAGCTGTCCTGATAAACTGGGACTCTTTTCCTGAATCCAGGAAATCCTCAGGAAGAAAGAATTCATACCCTGGAGGTGATGTTCTTGCTACAGCTCTGAGGACTCACCTAAGAACTGACCCTATAAGGTGATGGACCCCCAAACCCATTCAGAACTGACCCTATAAGGTGATGGACCCCAAACCCACCTGAGAACTGACCCTATAAGGTGATGAATCCCAACCCCATCTCAGGACTGACTCCACAGGTGATGGACCCCCAAATCCACTCAGAACTGACCCCACAGGTGATGGACCCCCAAACCCATTCAAAACTGACCCTATAAGGTGATGGACCCCCAAACCCATTCAGAACTGACCCTATAAGGTGATGAATCCCAACCCCATCTCAGGACTGACTCCACAGGTGATGGACCCCCAACCCCATTCAAAACTGACCCCATAGCGCAAGGAACCCCAAACCCACCTGAGAACTGACCCTATAAGGTGAGGAACCCCAACCCCATCTCAGGACTGACTCCACAGGTGATGGACCCCCAACCCCATTCAAAACTGACCCCATAGCGCAAGGAACCCCAAACCCACCTGAGAACTGACCCTATAAGGTGAGGAACCCCAACCCCATCTCAGGACTGACTCCACAGGTGATGGACCCCCAAATCCACTCAGAACTGACCCCACAGGTGATGGACCCCCAGATACATTCAGAACTGACCCCACTGGTCATGGACCTCCAAACCCATTCAGAACTGACCCCATTGCTCATGGAACCCCAAACCCATTCAAAACTGACCCTATAAGGTGATGGACCCCCAAACCCATTCAGAACTGACCCTATAAGGTGATGAATCTCTAAATTCATTCAGAACTGACCCCACAGCTGATGGACCCCCAAACCCATTCAGAACTGACCCCACAGGTGATGGACCCCCAAACCCATTCAAAACTGACCCCATTGCTCATGGAACCCCAAACCCACCTGAGAACTGACCCTATAAGGTGATGAATCTCTAAATTCATTCAGAACTGACCCCACAGCTGATGGACCCCCAAACCCACTCAGAACTGACCCCACAGGTGACAAACCCCAAACCCACCTCAGGACTGCCCCCCACGTGCAGCTGCTGCTGCTGCTGTGGGGTTCCCCAGCTTATGTCCCCCACCGGGTGCCCCCCTCACCTCAGAGGGTCTCCTGCCAGGCTGGGCTCCTCCTGCTGTGCCCCCCGGGCCGCGGCTGCTGGCGCTGTCCCTGTTCCCACTGCCTGGGGAAAGGGCACAGTCACAGCCACCTGCACCCCTGCGCTCTGTCCCACCGCCCCTTGCTGACACCCGCCTGTGCCCCAGCACCCCCCCAAAGCCGGGGCCGCCCCTTCCCATTCATTATCCCAAAGAAACCGGAGAAATTCATTGATTTCCCCACTCTCCCGTGCCCAAACGCCCTC
>VZRV01008210.1:55942-84614 GCA_013398115.1 Falcunculus frontatus
GGGTGTGACACGCTGGCACAGGGGTGTGACACACGTATGTGCACCTCTCATAGTAGTGGGGGAACCCACCCACCCCTGCAGACACGGGAAATGGGGCTGGGGGCTTTGGGACCCCCAGCATGGGACCCAGGGATGGGCACCACCGGTGCCACGTGGGCGGAGCACCCTCAGGGAGAGAAGGGTCCCTTTGGAATTTTGCTCCGGCCATGGGGACACCTGCGGGTACCCCCGATGGAGGGAGGTCCCCGCGCTGCCCAGGACCCCGCAGCACCCCAAGGTGCTCCCAGCACCTCAGGGTGCCCACCCCGGCTCCCCGCGGCGGCCCCAGCCCCGGCGTGAAGCCTTTCCTTGTTCTCCCTGGAACAAAGAGGTCGCTGTCTCCGCTCCACAGCGGCCGATAACCATCGGAAACCCTATCTGCTCCGCATCCGCCGGGATGCCGCATCGGCACGGCCCCTGCCCTCGCTGCAGCCCGGCCTGGGGGGGGCACGGGGCACGGATGGACTCGGGGGACAATCCAGAGGGGCTTCACGTTCCTTTGGCACCCCTGAGCTGTCTGCCAGCGGGTTTCCACATCCTCCCCAGCAAGGATCTTTTGGGGGAACCCTTTGGGATCAGCTGGGGGCGGGCAAGCATCTTCCTCCTCCTCCTCCTTTTCCCTCCTCTTCTTTCTCCTTCTCCATCAGCAGGCGATGGGCACACACGGTGCTCCATGCCACGGAATATTAAAGCCACCCAGTGCTCCCAGCTCCCACTAAAACCCCAGGCTGGAATCATCTCCCAGATGGAGATGAAGAGCAGAGCCGGGCAGGATTTAGGGGAGACCCCCTGAACACCTCCCCACCACCGCCAGCAACAAAGACAGAGGGACCTGAGGGCGACAGCCCCTATCAGGGATGGGGCTGCGATTCCTTCCTCCCTTCCCTGAGCAGAGATAGGGAGGGAGGAGAGTGGCAGAGGAGAGCAGGGCTGGGAATCATCAGCCGGGCTCGATAAGGGAGCTGCTGAAATGGGAGCAAAAATATTTAGACAATAAATGAAGTATCAGAAAAAAGCCGCGCATATCTTCGGGAAATCAATCATCCTGTACCGGGTGTCTGGACACACGGCGCCAACCGGGAGATAGGGAGCCAAACTGGGCAGATAAGGGTTAATCAAGGATTTAATTCAGCAAAGATAAACGGGCCTGAGCTTAAAAAAAAAAAAAAAAAAAGAAAAGGAAGAAAAAAAAAAAAAGAGCAAAGGAGAGAGGAGGAAGAGGTGGGGATGGAGCCAGGCCTTGAGGATCCTGGGCTGGAGCTGCCTGTGTGCGGCTCGGGGGGGATGTGGAGGGAAGGATGTGGCTGGGATGGAGGATCCAGAGCCTAAAAACACCCCCAGTCACACTCATGGACACCCCCTCCTCTGGTGCTCTCCTGGTGATGGCACCAACGGCCACCAACAGCCACCAGCCCCCGGTGTCCCCTCGGTGCTCCTCGCCTGCCCCTTCCCCACAGCTGCTGGTGCTTTCCAGGCACAACCAGAGCACCCAGGGAGCAGCTTTGGGGTGGGAAAGCCAGATCCCATCTCCTGGGTGAGGTGACAGGTGCCACCAAGCCGCCTGTGCAGAGGGGACAGAGAGGGGTGGCAACATCCTGTCCCCTGCCTGTGGCAATGCTCTCGACCGGCAGGGAAACCTCCTGGGTGCTCAAACCAGGAGATTCCCAGGGAGTGAGGAGCTCAAGCAGGGACTTCTCTTCCCAAAAAATTTGTTTCCTCAGGACTTCCCCTGCCACCATCCCCTCGGGGTGCCCCTTACCGTGTCGCCGTGCCCCGGCGATGCCGGCTCGCTGTGGATGCTGCCCTGGAAGGGGCCCCAGGAGAAGCCCTCGGGGAGGCTCCTGCGGGTCCGCACCCGTCTCTGCCCATCCTGCACCTCCAGATCCAGCTCATCTGTGGGGAGACAGGCACAGCATCAGCAGGATGCACCCCAACCCCCCCCGGCCTGCAGCACCCCAAACCCCGGGGTGTGCGGGCACCCAGCTGGAACCGGGAGCTGCTGGTGGGTGTCACACGGGGGGATCCATCCCCTTCCTGGGGGATCCATCCCCTTCCCGGGGGATCCATCCCCTTCCCAGAGGATCCATCCCCTTCCCGGGGGGATCCATCCTCTTCCCGGGGGGATCCATCCCCGTCCCAGAGGATCCATCCCCTTCCCGGGGGATCCATCCCCTTCCCAGAGGATCCATCCCCTTCCCGGGGGGATCCATCCTCTTCCCGGGGGGATCCATCCCCGTCCCAGAGGATCCATCCCCTTCCCGGGGGGATCCATCCCCTTCCTGGGGGATCCATCCCCTTCCTGGGGGGATCCATCCCCTTCCCAGGGGGACCCATCCCCGTCCCAGAGGATCCATCCCCTTCCCGGGGGATCCATCCCCTTCCCGGGGGGATCCATCCCCTTCCCAGAGGATCCATCCCCTTCCTGGGGGATCCATCCCCTTCCCAGAGGATCCATCCCCTTCCCGGGGGGTCCCGGCACTGCCCGGGGGATCCATCCCCTTCCCGGGGGATCCATCCCCTTCCCGGGGGGATCCATCCCCTTCCCGGGGGATCCATCCCCTTCCCGGGGGGATCCATCCCCTTTCCGGAGGATCCATCCCCTTCCCGGGGGGATCCATCCCCTTCCCGGGGGGATCCATCCCCTTCCCGGGGGGTCCCGGCACGGCGGATCGGAAGAAGCGTTTCCCATCCCCGCACCCAAAGTCGCAGCAGCTTCAGGGCTTAATGGCTTTGATTATCTGATAAGGCTCTGGTTTAATGGGTTAGATAACATGTTAATACGCTATGAAGGCTGCTCGAAAATGTTTTAACTGTGCCTTTGTCTTTGGGAGCGCAGATAAGATGGCAGGTAACCAATACCCAGATGGATGCGCTGCCTTGCCCCGCACCGGCTGCTGCCCCCCAAAACCGAGCTGTTCCCAGCGAGCCAAACCCAGCCCGGCTGCAGCCGGGAATGCTCCGAGCCCCGCAGGATCATCCCCGGCCCCGGCACTCCAGGACAAAGAGCCCCCTAAAGCGCCCAGGGGACGCAGCCGGTCCCGGGTGCCGTGGGCAGGGAGGAGGCAGCGCCGGCTGAAGGCAAAATTGCCTTTGGAGCCGGGAGCGCGGGGAGGATAAAGCGATCCCATGGCTGCGGAGATTGAAATCTGATGTGTTTATTAGCAGGGCTGACATCTGGATCCTCCCGGCGCTGGGGTGAGCTGAGGTGAGCGACTGGGAGCGCTGGGTGGTGGCACCTGCCATCACCCAGGTGCCACTGCCACCCGCGGGTCCCCTCCGGCCACCCCGGGCCACTGGGGACTGCTCGGAGCACGTCCCAGGGGAGCAGCCGGTGCCACCTCGGCAACACCCGCTGCCCAGTGGCATGGTCTGGGAAGGTGTCCAGGGTCCCCGAGGTGTTTGGGGTCACCAGGCTGCTCCCTGTGCTCGGCAGGTGCCACCCTCCACCCCTGTGCCACAGCTCCCAGCACTGCTGGTGAGGGGCTCTGCCGCAGCTGCCCTGCCCTGCCTTCCCATTCCCACAGCCTGGGAATGCTCCCGAAGCCACCCTGGCCCTGGAGATCCTGGCTCTGTTTCTAGCTGGGGTTTCATCCCTGCAAAGGGGTTTTGGGAGCGAGCGTGGCACAGGCTGTGCCTGCCCTGCATCCCTGGCATCCTCCCACCCTACATCCCTGACATTCCCCACATTCCTGGCATCCCCCTGCCCTGCATCCCCCTGCCCATTTCCTCAGCACAGGGAAGAGGAGGAGGAGGAGGGATGAGGCCTTTGAGGAGCTGTTGAGATTTATTCCCTGGCACAAACTGACCCTGAGGAAGGGCAGCAGCAGCTCCTTGTCCAGCTGGGCCTTCCCATGAAGGACCTGGGGGCAGGCAGGGAGCAGAGTGATCACCAGAGTGGCCTCGGGGCTGAGTGGGGCAGTCAGACCCTCACATTTTCCTACATTTCCAGTGCCCTCCCATCAGATTCCCAAAGTGCTGCCGGGGTGCTGGACTCCCTCCAGCCTCAGCATCCCCGAGCTGCCCACCCTCCCCTCCACCCCTGAACACCCAGGAGAGCCCCAGCACTGCTGGCTCCCCTCTGGCTCTGCCACCCCAAATATCCCGGCTGCTTTTGGGGACCGGAGCCCAACGGCCGCGTCCCCCTCTGGGTGCCCCCCCCTCGGTGCCCCCCCTTGCCCGTCTCACTGGTAATCAGCGGCGTTTGGGTCAGGAGACCATGTCTCCGAGATAAGAGCGTTCGCCTGACACTTCCCATGTCAGAGCACTTCATCTTGTGTGTATCAATCCCCAGCAGAGAAAACACGCAGGCGCTGATAAAGAGAAAACCGTTCCAGACAGGGGGACAAAAATAGTGCTGCCAGAGCCGGCCCCGCTCCCGCCAGTGCCCTGCGGCCACGGGGTTCCACCCGCCCAAAAACGGGGTGCTGGAACCCCACCAATGGGGCTGAACCCCGACTCAGAGGTGCTGAGCAGGATGGGGGTCCCTGTTCCAGCCAGGGATGCTCTGCCACAGCCCCTGCGCTGCACCCACGTTCACATAGCGAGGGAAAAAAGGAGGGAAAAGATGATTTTTCCAGCTAAACACACGGCACTGCTGAGTGGGAGCAGGGAAAATGATGGGGAGGGCTGGGAGATGCTGTGTGTTCCACACTGGGAACAAAGCCCAAGGCCACCAAGCCGTGTCCCCATGTGGGGACCACCAGGCTGCAGGGAGTGATCCTACTGTGGATCCAGCCACATCCCACTGCCTGCAGGGTTGGGAAGAGCTGCTGCCAGCCCCTGGGGTGTCCTGGAGCAAAGTCCATGGGCTGCAGCTCCCTGTGGGATCCCCTGGTAGGTGAACACCCCCCAGGTATCTCACCTGGCCATCGGTCCCTCGTTATCACGGGAGCAAGGCTTATCTCCCAGCTCATTAACCAAATTGGGCAGGGACCAGCCTGTTTGCTTTGGGGCACAGAGAAAAGCAGCAGGAAGGAAGGGAGGAAGGGAAGAATGGAGGAAGGAAGGGGGGAAAAGCCCCCGGGGAGCCAGGTGCACCTGCCCGGTGTGACACAGACCCCGGGAACACAGAGCTGCTCCTGATTTATCTCCCCATCGAGAGATTCCAAAGGAATGGGCTGAGCTGTGCCGGGAGCAAAGATTAATCCTGTCACCACCCCACGGCCATCGATGGCCGAGCAGGCACGGCTGGCACCAGCATTCCCACCCATCCCGAGGGTCCAGGGTGGGCACGGGGGAGGGAGGAAGCCTGTGGGGATGCACAATTCCAGGGAGGCATCACCGAGCCACAGGGCTGCATCTTCCTCCAGCACGGGGTGTGATGGAGATGAACGGCTTGAGGCCACAGGCAGTGACCAGAGCATGGCCACGGCCAGGGAAATGAATGGCCAGAGCTGGGCCAGCTCCTCCTGGGAGCTCTGGAGATGCAGCCACATCCAGGCACCTCCTTTGGCTTTCCTTGTGGGAGCGAGCAGGAGGGAAGAGCAGATGGGCCCCAGACAAACCCACCAAGCCCATCCCATTCCAAGCTATTCCCACATCCCTTTGCCTCAGCTGCATCCCGAGGATTTGAAGCACATCCAGACCAACTGCTCTGCCCCTCAGTGGGCATTTGGGCTCGGAGGTCCCTGCAGTGTTTGCAGCTGCCTGGATACTATCAGGATAAATACTGCTATCGGTGTGTCATGGGATCACATCCCGGGATCAGCCTCCTTGTTCCGATTAAATTCAGTGCCCTGTGCCAGCCTGGGGGGGCCACGTGCCAGATCCAGCACTGGTGATGGAGAGACTGGGAAATGGGGATGGACTGGTGGTGGATGGATGGACCTCTGAGCCCAGATTCCTGCCAAGGGGCTGAATGGTTGGTCTGGGTGTGATTAAAGTCCTGTGGATGCAGCTGAGGCAAAGGGATGTGGGAGCAGCTTGGGATGGGATGGGATGGGATGGGATGGGATGGGATGGGATGGGATGGGATGGGATGGGATGGGATGGTTTGTCTGGGGTCCTTCTCTCCTGCAAGAGAAGCAAACGTGGGTGCCTGGATGTGGCTGCATCTCTGGGATATCCAGGAGCAAACGTGGGTGGCTGCAGGAGCTGGCCTGGCAGTGGGATGGAGGGATGAATGGATGGATCTGTCAGTGGGTACCCAACCTCCCATGGCTCTCCCGCTCCTGCCTGGGGAAATCCGAGCTGGAGAAGCCCTGGTTCCCCCCCAGTTCCCCCCAGTTCCCCCTGGCGGCCCCGTCCCAGCCCCAGCTGCTGTTTTTAGACACGGCGAGAGCGCGGCGGAAGGAATAAATCCTGACAACTCAACTACTGCAATGATGTGATGGCACCGCTCCGATAAGATGGAGGGAGCCGATTGGGAAGAGTCTTAAGCTGTGAACACGCAGCATCTCCACTCTTCACCTCCGCTCACAAAGGGAAATCTCTCCAAAGGGGCTAAGGAGATTATCCCAGCTTTGCCGTCCCGGGTGCTCGAGTAATCAGGGCAGCCTTGGGGACGACAAAGGAGTGAGGAGGGTTTAAATCGAGCCTTGCTGGGCTGTGCCCGCTTGGGCTCAGCCTGGGCTTGCTCTGCGGGTGGAGAAGGGATGGCTGTGACAGAGCTGGGCTCTGCCCCTTGGTTTGGGGTGCTGGGGGCACCTCAGCGGGGCGGGAGCCCAGGGGGGATTTCTGCCTTTATCTCTCCTGCCCATCGCTTGCCACTTATTGATTGTTTGCTGCCCGAGTCCAAAAGCGACTCCTTATCGGGCTGAACCCTGCCCCCGGATAATGGAGCAGCCGGGCCCTGCCCCGTGCCCAGAGCGGGCACCACCCGGCCCCCGGGGGGGCTGGACACAAACTGGGGGGGGCTGCACCCCAAAAGGACCCGCTCCCCAGCTGTGGGGCACAGCTGGCAGGCGCTGGCAGTGGGGCGGCACCAGCCATGCCACGTGTCCCCCGGGATCACCCCACGGAAGCTGGGGTGCCCTGCCCCAGCACGATGGGCTGATAAGGGACATTTGTCTTTGGGGTGTTGCTGTGCCTTGCTGGGATGGGGCTGGGAGGGCGTCCCCATCTCCAGAGGGTCCCTATCCCAAGGGGTCCCTATCCCAAGGGGTCCCTATCCCAAGGGGTCCCTATCCCCAGGGGTGTCATCCCTGATGACAAGGGGTTCCCACCTCAGGAAATAACTGGGACCTGTGCCTGCAGGGATGTGGGTATAAACACTGGGAATAAGATCAGAAAAGGCTCAGGGAGGATGGGAAGGAGGAAAACTTCCTGGCTTCCTTGGGGCTGCCAGGATCTCTGTGCCAGGGGCCCCCTGTCCCTGCTCTTTCCCCACCCATGGATCCCATCCCAAGGGGTTCCCATGCCCCATCCCAAGGCAGCCCCTGTTCCCAGGGGTCCTCCTCACAAGGGAGGACCAGGAAACACACGGGACCTGTGACCACAGGGCTGGGGACAGGAATAAACACCGGGAAGAACACCAGAAAGCACTCAGGAAGGATGGGAAGGAGGAAAACTTCCTGGCTTCCCCGGGGCTGCCAGGATGGGGACCCCTGTGCCAGGGACACCCTGTCCCTGCTCTGTCCCCTCTCCTGGGGCTGCTGGGACCCCCCAGCTCTGCCCAGGCAGTGGGAGGAGGGCACTGGGGGGGCAGGAAGCCCGAGAGGGGGAGGAAGGGGAACGCAGGGGCCCCGGAGCTGATGCAGAGGGGAGATATCCCGTCCGGAAAAGGGGAGGGGACCGCAGGGGGGGGTCCCTGCCACAGCCCCAAGTGCCTGTAGGGGGATGGGAGAACCCCCAAGAGGGGGTACCCACATGGAGGAGTGGGGTCCAAGCCCCAAATCCACACCAGTCCTCAGATCCAGCCAGGGCAGAGCAGCGAGATGAGTGATTGACAGCTGTCAATCAGCACCAGCCTGGCAGCATCGCCCTCAGAGTGCAAGACATTGCTCTGCTTCCCAAAGGAAAATGGGAACAGATGCCTGAGCATCCCTTCATGCTGTCACTGTTCCCAAACATCCCCAGAATCCCTCCACGCTGTCACTGTTCCCAAACAGCCCCAGCATCCCTCCATCCCAGCTGTGCCCCCAAACTGCTCTGATCATCCTTCCACTCAGCAGCGTCCCCAAACCAGTCAGAGCATCCCTTCACCATATCAGTGTCCCCAAACTGTCCCCTCCACCCTGCAGTGACCCCAGCCCCAGGGACCTGTGGGACATTCCCCAGCAGGGACAGGTGCTCCTCCATGTCCCCAGTCCGGGACAGGTGCCACCAACACTGCTGGGATCATCCCCGGAACAATTAAATTTTTTAAAAATTAGGGTTAGGGTTAAGGTTAAGGGAAAATGTCAGGGTGCTGGGCACCCTCTGATTTGGGGTGGTGGGGGTGCCAATTCCCTGAATCCCAACTCCCCCCATCCCCCAGCCATCTCCCACTAACACCACTCTCTGCTGCTCCGCTCGCAGCGATAAAATGGAATAGCTGGAATAATTTTTCCCACCCACACATACCAGGGTGGAGGGGGAGGGATGGGGCAGACGTGGTGAGGGCTGTGTCCCCCCCTTCCCGGACGAGCTGTCCCCCCCATTGTGCCCTGCTCGCCCCGATAATAAACCTTGAGGTTTCCAGACAAACTCCGGGCAGCTGGAGATTATTGAAGGGGGAGATAAACACAACTGAAGGGGAGCAGGAGCACAAGGGAAGGGGGAGCTGGGGGGAAAAGGGGGAAAAAAAAAAAAAAAAAAGGACTTTGGAGTTTTAATTAGATGCACCAAAAAAAATGAGGAGTTGCTCTGTGCCATCCTGATACGGAGGATGGGGGGTGAGGATGGGTTTGGGGGATCAGGAGAGGAGCCTGAGCTCTGTAATCAACCCAGAGCCATCGTTACCGCCCGGAGGAAATACTAATATTAAATGAATAGTTAATAATTAGGAATTAATTATTAAACAAAGCCCGAACAGGCAAGACAGCAGCAGGGTTTGGGGTTCAGCAAGGTGGAGCTGCAAACTGTGATGCTGATGGAGGGAAGGGGTGAGGAATTCCCTGGGAAGTTGGTGGGACACGGCTGGGTGGGACAACACAGAAACCACCCTGAGTTTGGTCACAGCTTCTCCATCCCATCCCTGCCTGTGGTGCTCCCACAGGGACAAAAGCAAAAAGCTTCATCCCACCTGGTGGAAAAGCAGGAATCCAGGATTCCCAGGGGCTGCATCCTCCCAGCAGCTCCCAGTGGGAATTCTCTGGTGGCTCCTCATGTGGTTGAGCAGCCTGTCCTTCAGCAGGGCTCTGCTCTGCTTCATTCCTGCCCCAGCTCCGTGTGAAATTTGGCAGAACTTTTCATCTCATCCTCCTGGGAAAACTGGCTGGAATTGCTGAGGTTGGCTGGGCAGGGATGGGACAGCCCTGGGATGGGAATTGGAGGCTGTGGGTGCTCCTGAAATTCTCTGCTACCGGCCCTTCTCCAGAGCAAACCAAAATGAGTGGGAAAGATGGAAACCTGAGGCTGTGGGGAAGGCTTTGGGGGAATTTGGGATGGTTTGGGGGAATCTGGCAAGGACTCAACATAAGGAAGAGCCCCTGCCAGAGGATGGAGCGAGCACAAAGCATGGCCATGCTCCATCCCGTGACCCCATTGGGAAGCAGAACTGAGCCAGGGTGTCCCAGCACCCCAAATGAAGGGGTGGCACATCCACAAAGGCTCCCAAGTCGAGGATTTCAGCCTCCAGCTCCCGGGAATTTGCCCATCAGCCGGACGAGCTGCAGCCCCCTCCAGGGAACAAGGTCATTTCAAAGATAAACCAAAATCCCCCTTCTCCCTCCTGCCACGTGCGGCCGGGGAGCCCCAGGGCAAGCTCCTGGCAGGCCACATCCCCTCTGGAACAGCGGGAACACCTCTGGGAGCACCAACCCACAGCAGGGGTGACCCAGTGACCCCCCAAAACCGCCCAGGGGACAGGGAGGCCCCACGAGGCTCAAACAAAGGCCCCCCCGGCACGGCGCATCCTCGCGGCTGCCACGGCTGACACCCGGCGGATCCTGCCAGATAAAGCAGAAAATTCAGGCTGCTCCGAGCTTCCCTTTTCGCCAGCTCCATCCCTGATAAGTGCCGAGCCTGCAGAGCTCCTGATAGCCGGGGCTATCGCGGCGGTTGGTGCGAGAGGAACACCCTATCGGCGCGGCATCGCCGGCCTGCCAGCGACTCCCAGCCACACCGAAATTAACACCACTCCAATTACCAGAATAGAGATGGGCTGCGAGAGGCCGATAATAAAATCTCTTTTACATAAAGAATGCAAATAACCCGCTCCGAGAGGGGAGGGGAGGGGGGAAAGGGAGGCATGGCATCAGCCTGGCTCCTTTCGGGAGATGGGGATGAGGGGCTCGGTGGTGTGGTGACCCCACAGGGAATGGGGGCATCCGTGGGGTTGGAGTGGCAGCCCCCTCCTGCTCTGCATTGGGATCCCGGGAGCGCCGGGGGCAAAGGGCTGGGGAGCAGATAAGGAGGAGCCGGGGGTGGCCTCGCAGCTCCTTCCTGCCCGGCACGCAGGAAGGGCCGGGATATCAGCGGGGCCGGCAGGAGCTTCCCCTTGGCCGGGCGGGAAGGGGGAGCGGTGTTCCCGCTGGCCGTGGGGATTTGGGCAGCTGCAGGAGATTTGGGCAGCTGCAGGAGATTTGGGCAGCTGCAGGAGCACGTGCGCTGGCAGCCGCCACTTCCCAGGGCTCCTCCAGCAGCCACAGCCTGGTGTGGCCTTGGGGACACAGCGGGACCCACCCCGGTGCATCCATCCCCAAACGGTGATCGCTGCCCTGTATTGGGGTCGCCGCTTCCCTACGCCAAAGCTGGGCGCTCCCCTAGGAGGGGCAGGGTGTGGGCAGCACCAACAGGGCCTGAAATGTGGCACATCCACCCTTGGGGGTCTCACATCCCCCTAGTCCCATCCTCATGCACCTGCCAGGAGCCGTTCCCAGTGGAACAACCCACAACCCCAACTGAGGAGTGAGGGCCATGAACTAAACCATGGGAAGTTCCACCTCAACATAAGGAAGAGCTTCTTCCCATGGAGGGTGGCAGAGCCCTGGAACAGCTGCCCAGGGAGGGTGTGGGGTCTCCCTCTCTGGAGACATCCCAAACCCACCTGGACATGTCCCTGTGTCACCTGCTCCAGGTGCCCTGCCTCGGGCTGGGTGATCTCCAGAGCTCCCTTCCAACCCCAGCCATTCCGTGATTCTGTGAATCCGCGTGGCACAGCCCCGTAACCCCGTGGCTTTGGAGATAATGGGTGATAGGGCTGGGGGTGCCCACAGGGCCAGCCCGGCCTCGCCGGTGCCCCGGTGCCTGCGGAGATACCAGGGGGAGATAGAGGCTGAATTCGCTCCTTGGGGTTTTGATAACCATCACCAAACCGCCCCGGCGTCGCTCTTGTGGTTGCCAGGATGTTGGTGAAGTGCCCTGGTGCGACACAGGACGGGTCCAAACCCTGCTGGTGCCACGGAGCACGATGCCAGCTGTAGGGATGGCATCCCTGCCGCTCCCAAATCCGGTTTTACCATCCCAACACCACCCCGGGGACTTGGTGGGTGACAACCATCACCTCACACGTCCCCTCCAGCAGGGCCTCTGGGGTGTGCAGCCTGCCTGGCTCCCAGTGCTCCCAGTGCTCCTCATACTGGTGTTTGTGAGAGGAGGGGAACGCTTGAGGGCTGCTCCAGCAGATCCAGTCAGGACACTGGGATGGAGCAGGACGACTGGCCACACACTGGGGACTCACCTGGCCCATTCCATGTGTCCGGCTCCTGGGGGTTTTCTCCAGGATCCGGCTTCTCCGGCTCCTTTGGACTCTCCAGAGCATCTCTGGACTCTGCAGAGGGAGGGGAAGGCAGCAGGGAATCACAAGCAGGGAATTACAGGGGCAGCATTCCATGGGGGCTGGCACCACCGGACCGGCAACACCCAGGGCCAGAATGGGCACAGGGAGGGGATCCACACCCCCCTGGGAATGCCCCATCAAGCCAGCCAAGCCCCTCCACCCCAAAAATTCCCCAGCACACCCCAACCCCGTGGCACATCCGTGCCATCCCACGTCAGCGGGCTGCGCCCCGCTCCCCTCACGGCTCTATTCGTGGCGTATTCATAGCAACTTGATAACAATTATTTTCTCCATTAACTGCTGCTGGAGATGGGCTGATAAGGCCAATCTGCATATGACAGTGTGGCAGATTAGTGCCCAAAGTACATGTTTGCCTTGGCGTCCCGGGCGGATCAGGCAGCGCGGAGCCCAATCGATCGGCGCCACCGCGGCCGCCCAGCGGTGACGTCACCGCCATCGGAGATTATTAATACAGGTGATAAGCGCAATGATTAACATCAAATAAATCAATCACCGGGTATAAAAGTCCTATTATTTTTGGCTATAAATCAAAGTGCCTGGCATATCGATTTTTATCCATCGCGCTGAAAGCTTTAGTGGCCGTTATTGCTGCTCGGCCTTATCTCTGCTATCACCTCTTTATCGAGGCAGGCCAGTGCCAGGTGCAGCTCCGCGCCCCGGCTCCGGCTCCTCGCCCCCAGCCCCGCTCCCCCCATCAGATAAAAGCCCTCGCTTCCCTCCACCGCCGAGCAAAGTTTGCCTGGGAGACCTCCCTCACTCAGATACTGGGGTCCCTTCCCTGCTCCACTTATCAGGTCCCCTCCCTGTTCCAATTATCAGGCTCCCTTCCCTGCTCTGCTGTAGGATCCCTTCCCTGCCCTGGCTGTTGGGGTCCTTTCCCTGAAATCGGGGTCTCTCCTTGCTCCAACTATCAGGGTTCACTCCCTGCCCTGGCTATTGGGGTCCCTGGCCTGCCTCAAATATTGGGGTCCCCTCCCTGCTCCAGCTACTGAGGTCCTTTCCCTGCTCTCATTATGGGGTCCCTTCCCTGCCCTGGGGGATCTCTCCCAGGGGATCTCTCCCTGCCTTCTCTGTTGGGGATATCAGGGTCTCTTCCCTGCCCCAAATATTGGGGTCCCTGACTGTCCTGGCTGTTTATGTCCCTTCCTGATCTCGACTATCGGGGTCTGTCCCTGTCCCAACCCTCAGGGTCCCTTCCCTATCCTGGCTATTGGGGTTCTCCCCTGCCCCAGCTGCTGTGGATCCCTGCTGCACCATGGCCTGGCTGCCCTGTTTTTGGGGGACACTTCTCCCCCAGAGCCAGCAGCGGGGTTTGCCGGGAGCCGCGGCTGAGCTCGGCGAGGCGGCGCAGCCTTGCCCCGGCGCGGTTATCTCAAAGGGCACTGCAAACATTAACTGATTGGGATTTGCCCCCACCTCCACAGGAAGGAACTTGAAGGATATCTGGGACTGTTTCAGCCCGGCCCTGAGTCGCAGCCACCTTTGGGGCGCGGCACAGCTCGGCACAGCTCGGCACGGCGGCAGCCTGGCGACTGCGTGGGCAGCACCGACGGCCCTGTGCCCCCAGTGCCCCCAAGGCCAGCACCTGTGGCCTCTGGGGCTGCTTGGCATCGCAGGGGAGTCACTTGGTACCCCAAGGGATGTGACTTTGTCCCCTGGGAGCGGGAACTTTGCACTCCGAGGGACGTGACTTTGATCTTGGGCGGGGAGAGGAACTTTGTATTCCAAAGGATGTGACTTTGTACCCCAAGAGGTCACTTTGCATCCCTGGGATGGGACAGTTTGCACCCTAAGGGATGTGACTTTGCACCCCAAGGTAGGGGGAAGAGTCATTTTGCACCTAAGAGGTCACTCTGCACCCCAAGGGGTCACTCTGTATCCCAAAGGGTCACTTTACATCCCTGTGAAGGGTCACATTGTACCCCAAACTATGTGACTCTACACCCCAAGGGGGTCACTTTATCCCCCAGGGGACACAACTTTGCAACCTGGGCTGTCCACAGAGTGTCCTTCCACCAGCCAGAGGCTGTCCAGAAGGATGGAACCCCCCAGGGACACAGGGGTGTCACTGACCCACCAGCACCGAGGGATGGCCAGGCTGCTTCGTTAGCTAATTAACACCCTGCCCCACCAGCAGAGACTGTCCCCATGGGGAGGGGACAGCAGGGACAGTCCCAGGGCTCACCATCACTGCCGGGGGGGCTGGAGGTGTCGCGCTCGGCCGAGCCCTCGTGGTCCGAGGTGGCCCCGTCCCTCTCCGAGGGGCTTTTGTCCCCCACTGGGGTGTCTTCACCTTCCTCCATCGCTGCCAGGGAACCTGTGGGAACACGGACAGGGCAGTTAGGAGGGGACCACCAGAGGGAAAAGACCCCAGGGGGTTTTCCCACCTGGGAAATCAGGATGCTGGAAGGAAACACCCCACAGGAATGGAAAGGAAAGCCCCTGCCCGGCCATCCCATGGCCCAGCAGAGGTGGCCACATCTTGCTCCAGGTGTCCCCTGAGGTGTCCCCTTCCCTAAGGCACTGTGGGGAACGAGCCTGGCACCAAGGGGGATCCCCACATACCAGGGGCACACAGATGTGGCATCACCTGTCCCCAAAAGAGACCCCAAAAATGGTCCCCACCTCCCCTTATCTGACGGGGGACACAGACGAAGGGGGACAATGCTGCAGGGGGGGACAAAGAGAGCACAGAGGGGGTGCACACGGGGGACACCCCTCAGCCCTGCCACCCCTCTCAGCAGTTTCCATGGCAACACAGCATCCCCCGAGCTCCACAGCAAGGCCCAGCACCGGTGGCACACATGGCTGGTGCCACACGACGCCGCGGTGCCAGGGGCTGCCCGGGGCCCACCCGGGCTGGGATTGGGGCATCACGGGGGGGATCAGAGCAGGGCCAGCCCTGTCTGCAGACCTCAGCTGCTCACAGTGACTCCAGGCATGTATATTTACAGCAGCAGAACAAAGAGCCTATAATCTATACAAAGCACACAACAATGAGCGTGAATAAAGAGGCTGCCGGAGAAGGGAAGGCAATTTATTCTAATTCTGCTAATTTCAGTTCCAGCACAATTAAAAAGGCTCTGATAATATTCAGAAACAATCGCCAGCTAACAAATCGTTTCTCCCGCTGTAAATGAAACATTGTTAGGCTAATTTCTTCCTTCACGCCTTCACGGCTCTTGGGCTTCTGATAAAGTTAACCCGACGCTCGCCTGCGCCAGGGTTTGGCACCTCCAGCCTGCCCAGGGAGGCATGGATGGGGCTGAGGAAGGGATGGGTGGGACCAGGAGGGTACCTGGCACCCACCTAAGGGTGCTGAGACCACCCACATCCTGCCCAGGAACACCGGGAAGAGGGATAGGAATGGATTTGGGTACCACAGCATCGTGGCCTACGGGGTGATGGGCAGCCAACAGCATCCCATCCTTGGTCCCTGGATGCATCCCATATCCCACCTTGAAATATCCATCCCCAGCCAGGAGGGAGATGGGGATGCTCCATACGAATCCAGCTGGATGCTCCATATAAATCCTGCTGGTGTTTGAGCCCTGTGGTGTCACTGAGTTCCTACAGGGATGATGGGAGGCCAACAGCATCCCAATACCACGTTACTGAGGTCCCTGGATGCATCCTGGGATGAGCCACATCCCACCCTGAAATGTCCATCCCCAACCAGGAAGGAGATGGGGAAGCTCTGTATAACCCAGCTGGAGTTTGGGTACCGTGGTATCCCCCAGTGCCTACAGGGATAATGGGGAATCAACAATCCCAGAATCTTATCACTGTGACCCCTGGATGCATCCTGGGACCACCCACATCCCACCCCAAAACACTGAGGCCCAGCCATGAGGAAGATGAGGATGCTCCATATAAATCCAACTGCATCAAACCCAGCATGGGGATGAAAGGCAGCCAACAGCATCCCAGAATCATCCCACCCCAAAACATCCCCAAACACAACGGTGATGGGGATGCTCCATATGAACCCAACCATGGGTTTGGGGACCACGGCATCACCCATGGTGAGGAGAGGTGGCCAACAGCACCCCAGAATCACATCCTTGGCTGCATCCCAACCCCACTGCAGCATCCCACTCCCCACCAATCCCCACGGATCCAGCGCTCCCAGCCTCGCGGGTTAAACGAACCACCGGGAAAAAAGATTTTGAAAAAGGGGAAAAAAGGGAAAAAAAAAGAAAAAAAAAAAATCGAGTGAGGGAGAGGGAGCGCGGAGCAGGAGCGGAGCGTCACTTGCCGGGATTGCTGGGAGCCCTGCACAGTTATCACCGCACACAGCCTCCCTCGGCTGGCCTGATCTGTCTATTCTTCATTAAGCAAATACGCTGAAATGGAAATGAAAACATAATAGCTATTTGATTCTCGGCGAGATATTTTGCATATTGGTTCAGTGCTGATAGTGGAATTTCATCAACTCCCTTTTTTCATGCTTTAAAACTGAATTACTGAGGCTGGTTTTACAGAGAGGGGAAGAGCCAAAAAACGCTCCCTTCCAAGATACTCCGCTTCGACGATTAACTCTTCTCCCTCCCTCCTTCTCCCTCTTTTTTTTTTATTGATAACGAGCAAGGATTTCTTTTTTTTTTCTTCTCTTCTTCTTTTTCTTCTTTTTTCCTCAAAAAAAAAAAAGACAGTGACTCTAAAAACTTGCAGGAAGCCGAGGCCATGTGCCCATGTCACCAGGGCTGGGGCCGAGGGTCGGCATTCCCAGGGAAACCCGGCGTTATCCAGGTAATGATTTGATCACTGCACTCCAATTAAGGCTCTCCCAGCGCAGGAACAATAAAGCTTTTCTTGATTCTTTGTGCTTAGCTGGTAAATTAAATGAAAGGCAAAAGAATATAGGGAATCAAGGAGGAGGTNGAGGAGGAGGAGGAGGAGGAGGAGGAGGAGGAAGAGGAGGAGGAGTTCCCGTGGTGGAAAGCAGGTCCTGGATCGGGAACACGTGCAGGCTGGTGGCAACTTGCCTTCGCCGGCTGGCGCTCGGCGCTGCTGTCAGGTCCAAGTGTTTATTTTTAAATACGAATTTAAATAAAAATTCCCAGCCAGCTCCTTCCAATTCCCATCTCTGGAAGCGTTCAAGGCCAGGTTGGACTGGGCTCGGAGCAACCTGGGCTAATGGAATGTGTCCCCACCCCTGGAGGGGGAGGAAGGAGATGAGCTTTAAGGTCCTTCCAACCCAAACTGTCCTGGGAATCCATGATGCTTATTTCTAAAAATAAAAATTCCTCCAAGTCCCATTGGGCAGGGGATGAGTCCAAGGAAAGCTCCAGGAGCCAGGGAATGAGGGATAGAGCCCGGAGCCGGGTGGATTCACATCCCAAACCTTCTCTCCAGGCACCTCAAAGCTCATCCTTGGCTCTGGGTGTCACTGTGGGGGACACAGGGGACATCCCAGCTGTGCCAGCACATCCAGAGAGATATTCCAGCTCCACCAGGCAGGCAGCATAACAGAGGATCCCTTCTCCATCCTTCCAGCTCCTCGTCATCCCTGCGCTGGCACCATCCTCTTCCAATTAAAAACCCACAATAATAATAATAACAACAATAAAAACAACAACAACAATAATAATGATGATGAAAACCAACCCAAAAGCAGGTTGGCGAGGCTCCAAACCACGTTTTGGGACGCATGAAGCATCACCAGGATGCTCGTCCATCATCTCATGCTGGAAACGTGGCAATTCCACTCAGGCATCGCTTCCTTGCTGCCCCTAAACCACCTCCTTTCGCCCCAAATTATGGAGCCCAGAGCAAAGGGCTGGCATTTCTCAGGGAAAGATGCTCCTATAGCAAAGGCATCCCTGGTGGTTTAGTGGGATCTGGGGCATCCCGGGATTCCCCAGGGTCTGTGGCGGGGCTGTGCCGTGCTCACCCCGCAGCCAGAAACACCCTGAGAGCAACCCGGGCTGCAAATTCCAGCTGCTGCCGGTATCTGATGGGACACCCGCCCACTCTTCTCACCCAATTCCTCCCTGGGCCCTACCAATGTTTGTTTTACCAACGACCTCGGCTGCTCCCGAGCCCGTTCTCCGTGGACTGGGAATGCCAAACTGGGACAAACGAGGTTTTGGTGGACGCCGACCCTCAAAGGTCCCATCAATGATCCAACGGGAGGTTTTCCCTTTCCTTGGGTGATGCTGCACTCAATTCCAATAGTCTGGAGTCCGTTTGGGAGGAAAAGGGGCTTTTTGGAGCACAAATCAGCCCTGTCCCCTATCAGGCTGGCTGCAGCATCCCGGGCTGGGCTCTTCTCCTGGGTATCTCCCTGTGAAAGATCAGCCCCGTGCACGGAGCCGATAGCGGCTGGGGCCGGCCCCAGGGGGTTTTATCTCAATTTGGGGCCCTTCTCCATCACCCCCTGATAAAACTCACCCTGACCCTGCCCGGGGTGCCCTGGGGGAAAAGGGCAAGGAAAAAACAATACATGGTTGGAGAGTTGGAAGGTGGAAGAGGGGATTGATTAATTTGTTATTAATTTATTGCTGGTTTATCCAGGAGGTGCTGGGGATGCTGTGATTGCTGATGGGGGATATTTATAATAATCTATAAATTACATATATAAAATGACTGGATTTTTGTATTTAGGCCTAATTTATCCAAGAGGGGAATAGGGGATAGAGGTGCTGGGTGATGCTGTTATTCTTGATGGGGGAGATGCTCCAACTGCTCATGAGGGGTTTTATAATAATTAATATTATTACATTTATAATCTATTAGGCCTAATTTATACCAGGAGGGGAATAAAGGGTGGTGAGGGAATGGAGGTGGTGGGGGCATGGAGGTGGTGGGTGATACCACCATTGCTCGTGGAGTCGTATTTACAATAATTACGAAATTTCTAATAATCATTGAATTTGTGATATATCTAGGCCTAATTTTTCCAGGAGGGGAATGAAGGACAGAGCGGGAATGGAGGTGTTGGGAAGGCTGGGATTTCTCACCGTGGGATGGGATGGGATTCTCCAGTCGCTGCTGAGGAGCTGCTCTATCCCAACCACCACAACCCAGTCCAGCAGAAGGTCCCTGCCCTGAAACTGGATGAGCTTGAAGTTCCTTTCCAACCCAAACCATTCCATGGCAAAACCCAGACACCACCCTTAGGATGGATCCCCCCAGAGCATCCCTCAGTGCTGCGCTGCCTCAGGGGAGCCCCACTGGGGAAGAGCAAAACTGGGGAGAGGCCGAGCCTGAGAAAAAGCAGCGCTGCTGATAGGGGAGGGATTGGTTTCAGCCGGAGCTGCTCGCGCTGCCAAGCCCAGGCGGGATCGCGGCGGGTGCAGTTACTGAACATTCATCACTGCCTGAACTCTGTAACTTTATCAGCGGCGAGCGGCGCCAGCGCCGGCCCCGCCAGCCCCGGCTCCGATGGGCCGATAAACCACCGAGAGATTCCGGGAGATTGGGGCGCTCCGGGGGCCGCCATTCCCAATAGGAACGGCCGACGGATCAACCGCGCGCGAGGGAGGGGACGCGGGGAAACGGCGAGGGAAGAGATGCAGGGACAATGACAATGGAGTGACTTTAGGTTTCAGATGGGGTCGATAAGGCCCTGATAGATTTGGAGAGAGGGAAGAGAGCGGAATGGAGCCGTCCCCGGCCTCGGCGCAGCAGATGGATGGGGTCGCTCCGGGAGAAGGGATGCGCGGAACGTGGGCCTGCCTTCCTGGCTGGAGAGCACCATCAGAGGCTGCTCAGAGCACAGCAGGGAAACTGAGGCAGCTGGTGAGACTGGGAGAGAAGGACTGGTCCTTAGTGGGGCGACTGGAGCTGTCTCCATCCAATCCCCACCCAAGAGCAGTTTGAGGTGTTTATCCCCACGGTGATCCAGGATCTGGGCGCTTCGGGAGCAGCTGGATACCCAACAGCACGGGAAGAGGCTCCATCCATGAGGATCAGGCTCCACGTGTGCCACCGCTGCTCCCTGCCAGAGGGCGGAATTGGGGGAAAAGGCCTCGATTTGGATACTTCTGCTCCCACCTGGAATAAAGGCATTCCAGCCGGGAATGGCTGGGGGTGGGGAGGCTCAGGCAGCGCATGGAGCACATCAATACCAGGTGACAGCGAGGACGGAGGTCAAGCTCTGGGCTAATCCAGCGACAAATTACCCCGGAGATGCCAAGCTGGAGCCGTCCCCCTTCCCATGGGAAGTGGCTCCAGGTCCTGCCAGGTCCATCCCGCTCCCAAAAGCAATGGAAAGGGAACAGGGATGGTTTCCAGTGTCCACCCCAAGCCTTTCAGTCTGTGACAGCTCTGGGTGATGACAAGGCCAGAGGGATGGGGACAAGGATGGGGATAAGGGGACATCAGCAAAGACGCTCTGGCTGGGATGTCCCTGCTGCTCCCAGTCCCACGGGGTGCCCAATCCCAGCTCCTGGTGCCATCCTGGAGCACTCCAGGGAATACTGTGGGCATGAGCAGGAGCCGTGGGGGCTCCAGGAGCAGGGAAGGACCCTCAGAAGGTACAGCCAGGTTGGGTGGCCCATCTGAGAGCAGCTGGCACCGAGCCTGGCACAGGGAGGTCCCTGAGACAGCACTGCTCCCAAAAAAACCTTCCCAGCACCCCAACCCTCCTCTTCCTCCAACTCCAAGCCCTTCTCCCGCCCGGCTCCGTGGACGCCGAGTTTGCTCCGTGCAAACGTGCCTGTGCTGCTTCTCTCTCTTTCTTTTTTCTAATTTTTTTTTTTTCCTGTTCTTGGCATTTTGGTGGAGCGAGATAAGAGTAAAAAACAACAGAGCTGCTCGGAGAGTGAAAAAGGGAGATAGATAACGCAGATACCGACTCCTACACAAAACAGTCCTGGCTTTATCTCTGCTTTTTATCACAGTTCCCCTAAAAAAAATAAAGAGAGCAGCCCAACTGGAATGGGGCAGCACATTAAAAAATGAACTTTATACTGTTTGCTCTTTAGTTTTATATTTAGATGAAACAAACTCAGATTCTCGTGGTCGATACCTTTTCCAAACCAAAAAGTCTGGAAGCTCTGTTTGCTCCGGTGGGGATGAGTGAGGAAAGCCAGGGAGTTAAGTGTGGATGGGGCAGTGGGACGAGGCTGTTCCAAAGCATCCAGGGAGCAGCAGAACCAGGGAGGCTCGGGCTGGAGATGGACATAGAAATGGAGATGCTTCCTGAGCATCCCTGGGTCCTGCCAGCTTGGGGACAGATCCCACCTGAGATGCCCCAGCCACTGCCAGGATCAGCTGGCAAAGCCCAACCTCCTTGTGATCCAAGTCCCTGGATGCAGGAACAGCATCTCCATCCCAGCACAGGGACGGGACTGGATGTGCCCTACACCCCATCCACATGGCTCCCAAAAATCCTTTGCCCCCCTGTCCCTGAGGGCACCTCGCAGGGCTCTGCCTTCCTGCTGGGAAGGGCATTTTGGAGCAGCAAAAACCCAACTCCCAGGGCACGGCCAGAAAGAGGGAAGGAAGAAGGAAAAAAAAAAATAATAAAAATGGACTGGAGGTTTTTCCCTCCCCTCGCACTCCCTTCCCTACCTTCTTTTTGAAAAACATAATTTATCTGTGTATTATCAAGAAATCCAGACACTTTAATCAGTGAGCTATGAAGTCAGTATTTCCATTCTTATCTAGCGGAGGAGTGGAAATGGAGAGCAGATAGGCAGCTCCGAGCCCGGCCGTGGTGGGGAATGTTAATGGGAGGAGCGGCGGAGCCATTGGCTACCGAGCTGCCGCTATCGCTGCCATTATCGGGCCCTTATCGCGGCAACCATCGCAGCGCAGTAATGGGGCCAGTTCAACTTTCCGCATTATCATAGGAGCTGCGAGTAGCATGAGAGGCCTCGGCTGGGAGACGGAGAAGAGAGCGAGCGGCCAAACTTCCCGGCGGAGCAGGGAAGGGAGGGAAAAGCGGCTTTTCCTCCCCGCCGTGCTCCCCTTGGGCTGGGGATGCTCTCCCTGCTGCTCCCAGTCTCACATTCCCAAAGCTCGGCGCGTCCCGGGTGCTGTTCTAGAGGAGCATCCCCAAAGCCCTGGGGACTGACCTCAAGGTGCATTCCCAAAGCTACAGGCACTGACATCCATCGAGCATCCCAAAAGCTCTGGGTATGAATCCTAAGGCACATTCCCAAAGCCCCAGGCACCGACCCGGAGAAGTATCCCCAAATCCCGGGTGCCGATCTCATGGAGCATCCCAAAACCCTGGGTACCATCCCAAGGAGCACTCCCCAAAAGCTACAGGGACTGATCTCAATGAGCATCCCCAAAGCCCTTCAAGCATCCCTAAATTCCTGGGCACTGACCCCAGGGCACATCCTTAAAGCCCCAGGCACTGAATCTGTTGGGCATCCCCAAAGTCCAGGGTGCCAAACATTCCCAAAATCCTGGGCACCGATCCCAAAGCCCATCCCTAAAGCAAGGGGCACTGACTCCATCAAACATTCCCAAACCCTGGGCACTGATCCCCTCAAACATCCCCAAAAACGCAGGCACCAATCTTAAACACTCCCAAAGCTCCAGGCACCGACTCCATCGAACATCCCTAAAACCCCATGCACCGACCTCAGAATCTCTGGGCCATAACTCTACTGAGCATTCCCAAAGCTCTGGGACACCGACTCGGAGGCGCATCCCCAAATCCCGGGGTCACGCTCCGGGCCGGCCAAGGCCGAGGGAAAACAATGGATCTACATTTCATCAGATGAACAAATTAGAGGAGCACATTTCCTCCACGCGCTATCGAATGGGAGATGTCAAGAAAATATGTTGATGTGAGAAAGAGGAGATAAAGAATTATTTTGGAGGAAAAAAGCCGTGGAAGGCTCTTATCTGCAGTGACTCATAGGCACACACTCCTTAACCCCACTGCAGCCCAAGGTCAGCAGTTGCATTCCTTTCGGCATTTCAGCCCTTCCAAAAAAACATGTTGCTGCAGGAACAATGTGGAGCCTTTGCCGGGCAGCCATCGGAAGAGAGAACTGTATTAGCCCCGAAACACTTGAACTTTCCTGATAAAAGGAGCAGCGGGACACAGCCCGGCCAAGCCAGAGCGGCCAAAAGCCCTGAGTCAGGCAGCACAGGCAGTCATGGGATGTGGCGCAGAACAAAAAGGAGATATTGGCCTCCTGCTCCCATTCCTGCTCTTCTCCAAAGCGGGGGAGCTGATTTCTTGGCCTCACAAGAAGAGAAATCCAAGCCCTCGGCATGGAGCAGAGGTGGAGCGCGGTGCAGGGCACAGAGGCCTTTTCCAATTTATCTCCGTAAATGTTGAATTCTGAAAAGCTCCAGGTTCCTTGGTTCCTCTGCTCACATCCCTCTCTCCGGGCAGCACCAGATCTCAGCCCTGGCTGTGCCTCTGTGCAAGGTCTGTGCTGGTTTTTCCTCTACAGCAACGCCCCATCCAGTGTTTTCCAAGGCGGATCATGTTTTTTTTTTTGCAGTAGGACGGACGGCACACATGGAAAACATCCTCAAAACATCCTCTTCCTTTGGCAAGCTCGGCTGCGTTTGACCCCAAATCCACCAACACCACACAGCTCCATCCCCAGCCCTGCTGCTCCCAGTTTGGGCAACGTTGTCCCTTCCTTCCCCAGGGATGTGGGTGTCCCCTCAGGGTTGGGAATGTCACGCGGGGATTCCCAGGGATGTTGTGCTGGTGGATGTGGACACGGTGATGCCTTTGGGAAGCTGCCGGGGCTGGGTGGCCCCCGCTGGCTTCCCAGGGAGGGGATCTGGGGCTGCCCCTCTCCAGGAACCTGGGATCACCTGTGCCATGGCACAGCCTCCTTGCACAATTCCTGCAGCGCCCGTGGGGAAAGGATTGCTTTCTTCCCAAGCCCTGATTGCCGAGCTGGCCACATCACAACTTGGCCAAAGGGGAAGCTGCAGCTTGCTAGGTGGCCTCGTGATTCACCACGGAAAATAAGACCTTGCCCAACCTCGCCACTTCGGATCCCGAGCTGCAAATCCTGGCTGGAGGTGGCTTCCCTGGGATGCCAGGGATGGTCCATCGCCGTGGCTCCGTGCCAGCCTGGTGTGCCAAGGGTTTGGGATGGCATAGGGGTGTCCCCCAGGGGCTCGGGAGGCGGAAGAGCGGCGGCAGACACAGAACCAACCCAACCCCGGCGCCCACGGGCCCTGGAAGCAGCCGCCTGGCAAAGCCTCCCTCACCTCCCTCACCAGCACGGCTCCAGCGCCGCCTTCCCGCCCCGTGGCCGTGGCACTGTGACGTGCGCCGGGCTCTTGGCAGAACTGGTTTGGCCGTGCTCGTGGCTGCCGTGGCCAGCCCGGCTCCAGCCCTCGCTCCCTGAGCATCCCCCTCATCCTCCCTGCCCGCTGCGGAGATGGGATGGCTGGGAAGAACCATCCTGGGATCTACCCCCAGCACGGTCCCTAAAGGGTTTGTGGGGTTTGTGGCATTGAGGGATGAAGTGTTCCATGGGTGGCAGGGCACAGGGCTGGTGGCACTGGCCATCAGGGCTATTTATGCACTGTCCATGGGGAATGGATTTCCTGCTCTGAGCTGTCCCCTCGGGCACCAGCTGCCAAGCACGGTGCCAAGCCCTCTCCTGGAGCTGGGGCCTGCAGGGATGCTCACACCTGGAGCACTGGCTGTGGGAGAGGAGGGAAACTTCCTCCAGCATCACCTGAGGCTGGTCCAGACCCTCCACTGAGCAGGAATGTGGCTTGTCCATGGTGAGAAACAGCTGGGGACGGCTGGGAGAACTCCTGGTGGGCTCTGCCAGGTGAATCCCACCAGTATCCCACTGGTATCCCACCAGCACCACAGCCCATGGGTCACTCCCTCAGCCCATCCCCAGCCCTGGCAGCTCCCGATGTCACCCACGGCACATCCCAAGAGGCCGGTGACAGCCGGGCTGGGCAGAGCCACTGCGGGGGCAGCTGTGCCACGGGGCTTTGCCACCCGCACCCCTGCCAGCTCCGAGGAGCCGCCGCTCGGATGCCACCGCGCCAGGGCTGGCAAAAGCCTTGGGGTGTGTTTGCACAAGAGGGGAGGGGTTGGCAGGCAGGCAGCGCCCGTGGGTGTAGCAGACATGTGGGACACGGGGATGCCACCCTCGGGATGCCAGGAGTGGGACACGGGGGGGATGCAGGGCTGAGGGAGCCCCGGGATGTGCAGAAAATTCCAGTTTTGGGAGCGGAGCTGGGAGGCCCTGCTGGCACCTGGCTCATCCCGGGAGCAAACTCTCCACACCCCACAGAGCACCCCGGGATAACACCGCCCCAAACACCCGCCGCCCACCCCGGCCCGGCGGCGGGGATGGGGAAACTGAGGCACGGAGGTGGCGGGGATGGAAAAGTGCAGCGGCATCAGAGCGCTGGGGGAAAAACACGCCAAAAAAAAAAAGAAAAAAAACCAAACCAGCAAGCAGAGGAGGTTGAAACAGAGTCACCTGAAAGGGAAGGAGCGACTCGGGGAGGGAAGGCAGCGGGAAGGAGCGGGCAGGAGGCGTGCCGGGAGCATCCCACGCCACCGGCTCACCACGCCGCCGCTAAAAATAGACGCTGGGTTGGCCACTGTCATCTTTACAAGAAATGCAATTTTCCAAGCTCCCGGGAAGGACGGGCTCCCACGGCCCGGCCGGCACCGCCAGCCCCTGCCCGGCTCCACGACCCCCTTGCCGGCATCGCCGCCGAGCCCACGCGGGAGCGGGGAGCAGCCGAGCGTGCAGGAGGAAAGGGAAAAAAAAAATAAAACCACCCAGCCCAACACACCCCATCAAGAGACGGCGGCTTTAACAGCGCAGATCGCACTCGTTATCTGACACCATCTAATAGCAATTAAAGAAAATCCACATGCAAAAATATGACGGTGTTTTCACCTCCCCCCCCCTCTCCCCACCCCCTCGGCCCATGCGTTCGCTCGGCGGAGCAGAATGGGAGATAATCATCAAAAAAAAGTCAAAGCTCTCATCAAACTAATGCAACATCTGCAGCCGATAACAGGCGCTGGGGAGAGCTCGGCTTCTCAACCCAGCTCGTTTCACAGAGCACGTGGAAGGGGGAAAAACCACCCCACCACCTTGAGAAATAAAAACACACATGCAGCTGCCCCCCATCAGATAATTAAAAGTGCCTGCGTTAATCACATTTGCAATGGAACAAATTGTTGGAGCCCTTTTGCCCCTCTTTGCTGTGTTTGTTGTTGTAGCGAATCCTGCTCCGGTCTGGTGGGGAGAGATAAGTGGTCCTTATCAACCCTGGCAATCTCTATCAGGATGGAGATCGGGGCTTGGCGCTTATCAGGAGCTCAGATCTACTGTAGCTGAGCGCAGAATAAAAAAAGGAAAAGGAAAAAAAAAAACACCATAAAAAAAATAATAACCACAAACAGGCCCCTGCAACTATGACAAAACATTCGCTTCCAGCTCACTTAGGAACAAAAAAAATAATAAAAAAATATCTGTATTAAAAGAACAAGGGAGGGGGAGGCACATCAGCACGATGAGATCAATCTCCCGCTTATCGCGCTCCCCCATCGCAGGACCCGGCGCTGCGAAAGCACCGGCAGCTGCCAGAGCCTCGCTCATCAGCTGGGCGCCCGCGCTCCCATGTTTGAAGTTAATAAATATAACAGGCTATCTGGGTTGGAGATCAGCTCCTGCTCCCTATCAGCCCCTCACATCTATCTACCAGCAGAACAAAAGACAGACACACACACAAAAAAAAAAAATAGAGAGAGAGAAAAAAAAAAAAAAATAAACCACCGCATAAAGCAGCAGCAGCTGCAGGGAGGTTGGTGGTACAAGCAGGGATGGAAAGAAACTGTCCTCTGCGGGCAGGAACCCCCAAAAATGAAAGGAAGAGATGCTCGGGGTGTTTTGTCTGCTATCAAAAGCCACCATCGCGATGCAATCGGCTTTCAAAGCCTCCCCACCGCGTGCCACCGCTGCTGCCCGGGGGGGGGGCTCGGAGGGAGCGGCACCCCCGGCCCCTCCATCCCCGAACGGCTCCAGCCCGGAAAGGCACGAAGAAGAGGAAGGTTAATGCAGCTGGTTAAATATAGTCCGGTGTCTGATCTTTGTCTTATCTCTGCTGGCGATCGCCCGCTCTCCCGGCGATCTCCCCGCGAGCCTTAATCTGCGCCTCGCATCGGGCTTCAAAAAAAAAACAACAAAACCCCAACCCCACAAGAGAAGGCGAAGCCAGAGCGAGAACATCGCGTCACCCAGGAAAATAAAATCAGCAGATACCAATCTGGAGGAGGTTTTTAATGCTCCAGCCGAGATGATAAGGAGGATAGACTTTGTGGAAACAGGTCCGGTCTGTACATGAGAGGAGTCTGGTTACCGGAGCCCTGATTCATGCATACCTTCCCTGATGGAGCAGCGGCAGGGCGCTCTCGCCGCGCTCGCCGCCTCTAATGACTGTTTTCATGTTGACACATACAGGAAGGCTTCCAAGCTCTCAGCTTTTAATCAGTTTTGGCCATCGGCGGCGGCCTGAGATCAGCCTCCCACTTTATCATTTCTTCACATCTCTGCAGAAAAGCAGCAGAGGAAGGAGATACGAGGAGCCGCCGCCGCCCGGCAGAGCTGCCACGGCTTCGTCCTGCCCCAGTTTGCCCCAATAAAGTCCACGCTGGTGGGTGCTGGGAGCAGGCATCCCACCGGCGGCAAGGCTCCCACAGAGAGCAGCGTCATTCCAGCGCTACCGCTCGCTCCGGTCGGAACGCTCCCGGTTTAACGAGCTGGAGTTACCCAGGGAAGGCTCGCAGGGCTTTCTGCCGAAATAAAGCCGCGGAAGTTGGATAAAGCCAAAGGAGAAAACTATCCCCCCCCAAAAAAAAAAAAAAAAAAAAAAAAAGGAGGCAGCTGGGACTATTTTTAACTCTCCCCGGGTAAAAGTCTAGCTGAGCGTTATCACCAGAGCAATCACCCCAGGCAGGGAAACAGGTAGGTGCAACTCAGCCTTGCAATTATTTCAGGAGAAAGATAAAGGTAGATTATCACATGGTGGCCAGCCTTCCCTATCCTCCCATCTCCCTCTTATCACCAGCTTCCATCGACTCGAGGGGGAAAGAAAAAAAACACACACACACACATTGGAGAGGAAGGAGAAAAGCCAAGCTGAGCCCGGCACCGAAAAACTTCCAGCACTTTGCAGGATTTCTCTGCCTTGCTGGTACATCCTCGTTGGAGCAAAACAAGAACCCGGCCGATGGGGCTGGATCGTGGGCAGCGCGACCCTCTGGAATCACCATTCCACAGGGAGAAACAGGGATGTGGCCAAAGTCCCGTGGGACCCCGCGGTGCTTCCTCGTGGCCATGTCCCACCTGGGCTGGGATGCAAAGCGGGACTTGGGGGGGCACTGGGCAGGGTGGAGGGTCGAGGATAGTGTGGCCGGTGGGGAGGATGGCACCTGGGGACGGTGGCACCACGGGGATGATGGCACGGCGGGTCCAGCAGCGCCCAGGCAAATGGGGGTCCCCATGCGGGAAGGGGACCCCTGGCAGGGTCAGGGTGCTGTCCCCGCGGTGAGGAGCCCCTGGCAGGGTTGGGGTACCCCAGGGTGGATGCGGAGCCCCGGGGGGGGGCAGAGAGCCCGTGGCAGGGTGAGGGGCCCTTGGCAGGGCTGGGGTGGCCCGGTGGCGATGGGAAGCCCCGAGGGGGTTTGGGGAGCCCCTGGCCCCGGCTGCCGGCGCTGGATGGGAGGCAGGCGGGGGAGATAAGATCACAATTTCAGGCCGTCCCGACAGAGCGATGTTATCAGGACGGGACTTGCAGAACGGAATATTTTAAAGCCTT
>VZRV01008210.1:88301-115408 GCA_013398115.1 Falcunculus frontatus
GGATATGGCAGGGATATGGCAGGGATATGGCAGGGATGTGGCACGGATATGGCACGGATATGGCACGGATATGGCATGGCTTGGACATGGCAGGAGCGAAGCCTGGGCATGGCTTGGGCACGGCTTGGGCACGTCTTGGGCATGGCTTGGGCACAGCTTGGGCATGTCCCTCCATGACTTGGGCACGGCTTGGGCATGTCCTGTGCAGAGACACTGCTGTGGAATTCCGGGCTCCCGGGAGCTGCAGTGGCATCACGGAAGAGTTTGGGATTAAAACCAAGCACAGCCATGGAATTATTTTGGTTTGAAAAGCCTCCAAAATCATCGAGCCCAGCTGTTCCCCCAGCACTGCCAAGGCCACCACTGAACCATGTCCCCACGTGCCACATCCACGTGGCTTTTAAATCCCTCCAGGGATGGGGACTCCACTACTGCATTGAGCAGCTGTGCCAGGGCTGGACAAACCTTTCCATGAAGAGATATTCCCAATATCCAACCTAAACCTCACCTGGCACAAACGATGCTGGATGCTCCAGAAACCAGGTGGGAATGTGTGGTTGAGCAGCCCCCACATCCCAAATCCGAGGCTGGGATGTCTCAGTGCTTATTTCCCCCTCCCTCTTGTTGATCTCCTGCTGTAGGAACGATGCTCTAACTCCCAAAAGGAGCAATCCAGCCAATCCCTGGGAACTGGGCAGTGAAACTGGGCTTCAGGAGCATCACTGCTGGCAGGATGCCATCCCTGGGGGGTGCATGGCTCCTGTGCTCCTGTTCCCACCCTTCAGAGCCCCCAGGGCTCCAGGTTTTCCTGCATGAATTCAGCATTGGGGATGCAGGATCCCACTGGTGCATGTGGTCTCTGTCACGCACCCCGGCGGGGAAAGTGGGAGCTGGGCTTTAAATTCCTGCTGTGCAAGGAAAGGCCAGATTTGACTCAAAAGCAAGAAAAAAAAAAATTCTAAATCTTCAGCCCCTGCTTGCAGCGTGACAACCATGGTGGATCCCGTTATCCTCCAGGCTTTATGGAGAGGCTTAAAGCACCTCCGGCTCAGAAACTTGGATGTGGGGCTGAGAAAAGAAAGGCTGGCTGGATTTCGGGGGGGGGTTGAAGAACAAACAGCTTGAGGAAAATTTAGGGTGGTGGCAGGAAGCCAAGAAAACCCTTGAGGGGCTCTGTCAATGCCAAGCACCTTCCATCAGACCCACCCTGTAACGCCTGGGGCCAGCTGTGGACTTGTCCCATCCCTGAGGATGTGGATTCAGGCTGAGGATGGTGCAGATGGGCCCCATATCCCGGGGGGTGCAGGGCTGGGACCCCCAGATGTGCTGGGTCCCACGGGAGCCCCCCTGTGCCGCTGGTCCCCGCTGAGCAGGGAGTTAATCCACAGCCAGGAGAAGCTGCCCGGCTTTGCATCCTCGCTGGAATTACGGTGACAGGGGCCTGCAGTCTTCCAAGTGACAAACGCTGCCGGATAATGCAGGACTCAGCAAACCCGGGGGCTTTAGGGAGCTCAGAGGAGCCGATGGATGGGGGGGACTGAGGGAGTGGGATGTGGGTGAGAGCAGGGGGAAGGAATGGGGGGAAAAATCTACTCACATTTAGAAGGGAAAGGATTAATTAAATAATTCAGCCCCCAGAGATGTGGGGATGATGCCAACATCTCCCTGGGGAGCGGCATTCCAGAGGGAGCGGAGCCCGAGGTGAGCATCACTCGCGTCCTGGGCTTCCATAAAATGGGTGCTGCTTTGGGAAGGGGTCCCTGCACCCATCCCAGGGCCCCAGGGATGGTTCCCATCCCTGCAGCATTCCCCTGGCTCCCAGGAGACTCATTTCCAGGTGCCCAGGTGATGAATTTGGAGGTGTGGGAGAGCTCTGGTAACAGCCAGGCATGAAATCCTCCTCCTCCGCCCCGCAGGTTTGCTGCCCCGGTGAAATATAGTACAGGGAAAACATAAAAGTCCCATTTCCAGCTCCATAATATTTCCTGCCAAAACAAAGTAAAATGTGCTGCCTTAAATTTTCTGCAAAATTCTTTTGAGGTTATTTTTTTCCCTAAATTAAGCCATACTAATTATTTTCAGCCACTTTATCTCCACTCTGCAACACACCAGGAGGGTGCAGGCGGCAAGCATTTTAAGCCTCCATAAACAAAAGAGTAGTTTGGAAAATAATTCTATCAATTAATCAAATTAATCCTGCAGTTTTAGTTACAAGCCCCGAGTGGCGAGGATCCCAGCCGGCGGTGCCGAGCTATCTCTCACTGACAGCGTCTCCGTGTTGTGATTGCGGCAGTAATTAAAGGATAGAATACACCGCCTTTGTGGCGGCTCCTACCCCACCCTACTGGGGCCTGCAGAGGTCAGCTCGAGGACAAAGTGGGGATGAGAGAACTGGGCCTTCACCAGCACCATCATCATCATCATCATCGGCAGCAGCAGTAGCAGAATCATCATCGCCATCAGCAACACTGTCATCATCACCATCATCATAAAATGGGGATGAGCAAACTGGGCCCTCACCAGCACCATCATCATCATCATCATCATCGTCATCGTCATCATCAACATCATCGTCATCGCCAAAACTGTCATCTTTGTCATCATCACCATCAAAACTGAGGATGAGCAAAGTGGGACGTCACCAGCACCATCACCACCATCACCATCACCATCACCATCACCATCACCATCATCACCACCATCACCATCATCATCACCATCACCATCACCATCATCATCATCACCAGCATCACCATCATCATCACCATCACCATCACCACCATCACCATCACCACCATCACCATCACCATCATAAATTTGGGATGAGCAAACTGGGGAGTCACCAGCACCAGCATCATCATCGTCATTGCCATCATCATCATCTCCATCACCAATGCCATCATCATCGCCATCATCATAAATTGGGGATGAGCAAATTGGGCAGTCACCATCATCATCATCATCATCATCATCATCATCATCATAAATTCGGGATGAGCAAACTGGGCTGTCACCATCACCATCATCACCATCACCATCAAAAATGGGGGATGGTCAAACAGGGCTGTCATCATCTCCAACACCATCACCTTCACTAACACCATCACCATCATCACCACCACCGTCACCACCACCGTCACCAATTGATGATGACCATACTGGGCTGTTACCATCACATCACCTTCATCAACACCATCACCATCACTGTTACCACCTTCACCACAAATCGATGACCAAACTGGGCCATCAACACTTGGTCATGACCAAACTAGGTAACCCCATCACCAACTGATGATGACCAAACTGGACCACCACCATCATCAATTGATGATGATCAAACCAGGCTGTGCCATTGCCAATTGGTAATGACCAAACTATGGCAATCACCAATTCATGGTGACCAAACTGTGCCATCACCATCATCAACTGATGACCACCAAACCAGGCCATCACCATCACCATCACCATCACCATCACCATCACCATCACCATCACCATCACCATCACCATCACCATCACCATCACCTTGGGCTTTTCCCCTCAAGGACAAGACTCTCCTGCCATGAGCAGCACTCGGACAAGATCAGTGGTGAAGAGGAGCTGCAGGAGCATCTTCACTGTTGAGAAGCTCCAACACTTTGCAAACCATTGAGGTGACAGCAGTGGCACCAATGTCCTCCTCAGCCCCTTTACAGAGGACACCTCAAACATCCCACAAACATCACGCAGACAGGGAATTTCTGTGAAAATATTGGAATATATTTGAAAAGATTAATCATGGATGACTTTACAGTACCACCCCATATTTTCATCTCATACTTTATTTAACAATATTAAAGAGGCACTTTAAAAGCACACGGACAACATCATAAAACGGCGTTTCCTGCTCTCTCTCTGCTTCTCTGGACAAAATATCAAAATAAAAACTTTTGACAGAACACATTGCACCCAAGGTAAATTACCTACAATAGTTTTTTATACAATACAAAGAATTGTAAAGATACATATTAACAGAATAAAGCCTCTTTTTTTTTTTCCTTTTAACTCTAAAACAAAACAAAAAATAATTGCAGGACAGACGCAAAGTACTCTGACTGTTCATATCACATCAGTGCATTACTTCACCTCCTTGACTTGGGAGTATTTCAATAAAATCTTTCCATGTCCTCGTTTGCACCTGAGATTTCTTTCGGGATCCAAAAGTTCGGTTGTAGAACGTGCTCGTTTAATGTGACGTAACATTTTTGACGCTATGGAGTACCAGCATGGAGGATTTTTTTCCCTAAAGTTGTATTTCTTTCCCCAAAGATTTTTCTTCCCTAAAGTTGTATTTTTTCCCCAAGTTGGATTTTTTTCCCTCAAGTTGATTTTTTTCCCCTAAGTTGTCCTTTTTTCCTAAAGTTAATTTTTCTCCCTAAATCTGAATGTTTTTCCTGTCGAGTTGGCTTTTTTTTTTTTTTTAATTCTCTTTTCCCGCTTCATTTTTTTTTGACAGGTAACGGCTTCTTCCAACCAATTCCCCTTTTTTTTTTTCAATCAAGGAAGTCTGTATTCACATTACAAATGAAGAATAGCACCAGTAACTGCATAGTACAAGCGGATACCTATAGAGCCACTACGTCAGTACAGTAAGAGAGTTTAGAAGTGATACCATTGAGGGCACTCGGACAGTACCGGTTTTTGCTGCGGTAAATTGGCACAGTTTTCTCGTTGCACAAAACCCCCTCCCCCCCCGACAAACAAAAAGAAAAAACCACACACACACGCACACACACGCACACATAAAAACCCCTAAAAAATCAGAGTTTGTCACAAGTGTCAAGGTGCAGTTTGCTCGCGGGGACGCTTCTCCTCCAGTCCCATCGTCTACAGTGGTCAAAGAGTGGCAGCATCCTCTGGAGGGCTCCGACAGCCCCGGAGCCCCAGAGCTGGGTCGTTCTTCTCTTGACGATGTAGAGACAAAATTCTTAGGGATGGCTGTCAAAATGTAGGACACTTGGGTCTTAATTTAATTTTTTAATTGTATCATCGCTTAGGCCAGCTCCCAATTAAATGAATTGTACGGGATTATTTGTGCAAAATCTTCAAAAAAAAAAAAAAATTTGCTTTCTACAGTGTACTGCACCTTATGAATAAGACGTCTACGGAATGAAGTTCATCTCTTCAAGTACTTTGTACAAAGATAACACAGACACAGACTCAAAAGGGTCTGAGATTTGCAAGTATCCTTATAACCTCAGCACTTCTGCAATAAAGCAATTGCTCTCGACGATTCAGTCTGCCCAAAGCGATTACAATTTCAGTTCATGAAAATCATCAGCAACATCAAAGTTCTAGCATTTGCATGATAAATCAGGTGAATTAAAGTAGATTAGTAGACACAAAGCAAACTATTTCACAGAGGCTGCAGTGCAAGTTCATTTAAGCTAGACAGAGAAATCATGCTACACAAACGAATTTAATGCTTTGATAATTTTTCCCTTGCAAACCCCATGAAAGCAGCTGAGGATCACCATAAGTCACTTCCATAAATTATTCTGAAGTATCTCTTCTTAAAGGAATTTTAAAGCTGGTTAATTTTTGCCCAAAGAGTTGGCTGAGCAGGTTGTTCTGGGACTCGGCGCTGCGGTAGCTGGCCGGGCTGGCCGCCTTGGCCCCGCGGGTGGTGCGGGGGCCATGCCAGGAGCCACGTGGGGATGGCGCCGGCCCCTTGGCCAACACTTGGTGGAGGCTCTTGCCCAGAATGGCTTTCCTGCGCTTCACGTCCCCGTTTGCGTGGCGGAGCTCCCCCTTCTTCTGGTTGTAAGGGTCCAGGACCATCTTCTTCAGCTGGGGGCCCGTTCTGGGTTTGGGTCCCAGCTTGCTGCAGTGCGTGTCCCTCCTGCTGGGGGACAGGGCAGGAGCCTCGGCGTTGCTCCAGCTGCCACGTCTGAGCTCAGCAGTGCTCTCGCTCCTCGCCGGGCATGGTGGCCGGGCTTTCTTCTTCTTCCCGTCTCCTTCCATGTTCTCCCGGGAGCCGGAGCTGCTCCGGTGGCTCAAGGACTTGTGTTCTTTCCTCCTCTTGGGGTGAAGCTTGCCGGTGGCTCTGCCCGGCTCTGTGTGGCTGTGCCTCGCGGTGTTGCTGGCTGCCTCACCTCTGGGCTGGTGGCTGCTGGATTTGCCTGGGTTGCTGCCTTGGTCCTTGGCGTTAGTGCTACTGTCCTTAGCCTCAGGCACGGACTTCTCCTTCCCTGAGATGGGCTGCTGACCCTCTTCGGTGCTGCTGCCAGGGCTGCCCGCACCGGGAGCAGCCTCGTTACCCACGGTCTTCTTTGATGGGACCGAATCTTTGGCAGCTCTGTTGAGTGTGGGTGATGCCATCTTGTCCTTTGGGGGCAGGGGCTGGTGGGCACCTTCTGGAGATGCGGCCTTAGGTGCAGCTTCCCAAGCAGAGGCATCACTGGCACTGGGGTTGCCCCATTTGTGGGTCTCCTTGGCTGGTGGAGACTCTGCCTGAGGGGAAGGAAGCTCTGAGACCTTCTTGGCAAGCTGGAGAAGGGGGATCGCATCCACAGTGTTGGTGTCTGCGCTGGGATTTTCCAGGATACATGCCCTGTATTCATCTTTGTTGCCTGTGCTTGTTTTTTTATGGGCATCGGCACAGCCATGTTTCTGGGTCAGGAGGGGAGGGGACAGTTTTTGGTTGGTGGCCTGGTGACAAGCCAAGCCAGCAAGGTCCATGGGAAACTCGGGTGAGTCCAAGAAAGGAAGTGGTTTCCCATCAAAGGCTCCTTTCTCCAGCTCCTCGATGGACAGGCCAGTGATGTGGCCAAGCTCAGGGCTGCCCGCAGCAGCCGGTGGCAGAGATGGGGACAGGCAGGGAGGTGGTGGCAGGGGGTCAAATGGGGACTTCTCCATCTCTGCCAAGAGCTCCGAGAAGTCACCCATCAGGACTTCTGGTTTCACAGGGGACTGGGGTGCTCCCCGGTCATCAGGAGCTGTTGGGAAGGAGTCAGTGGGAACCTGCAGGCTGGGGCTTCCAGCTTCTACCAGCTGAAGGTCACTCGTGGGGTCCAGGTGGACTGGTGACCTGTGTGGGACTGGGCTGCCATGGTGAGCCACCTTCCGCTTCTTACTCGGTGGCATTCCCTCTCGGAGACATCCGTCCTCCTTCACCTTCTCCCTGCCCTCCCTGGAGGCAGTGCCAGGCCTCATGACCCCTCGGAATTTGAAAGTCTTGCTGCTGCCCGCCAGGTGCTTCTCCATGTGCCGGTCGTACTGCTCCTTCTTGGAGAAGGTGTAGTTGCACATGCTGCAGATGAAGGACTTCTTGATGACGTGCATGACGTCGGCGCAGAGCTCGCAGGCGTACAGGGTGGTGTGCTTGATCTCCTGCTCCTCCACCACGCCATGCTCCTGGCTCAGGTGGCTCCGGAGCTCTTTGGTCTCCTGGTAGAACATGGGGCACTTGTAGCACAAATAAATCTTCTGCAAGCTGTGCACGACCAAGTGCCGCTGGAGCTTGAAGGGTTTAGGGAACTGTTTGCCACAGTGATGGCAGTCGCGGGAAGGATCCTTGCAGTCTGGGTGCATGGGGACAGATTTTGGGGTGCTTTCACTTCTTGCCGCATGCTCCGGAGATGGGCTGGAGGATGCTTTGGAGGAGCTGGCTGCAGGTAGCTTCACCTTGATGTTGCTTTCCAAGGGGTCTTTCATTGCCTTCTCCTGCTCGAGGGGCAACTCCTTGGGGCTCTTGCTCTCTCTGCTGACCCCGTGCCGGCCGCTGGGGTCGCCGTGCCGGGAGGACCTGCTGGGCTTCCGATACATGATGGTGTTGAGGAAGTGGGTGACAGCGGCATTGTCCTCACCGAAGCAGCCCGGCAGGCCCATCACCGACTTCTGCGCCTGCCCCTTGCGCGCGAACTGGGTGGCGTGTTCCCGCAGGTGCTCGTTGTACATCCAGACGTCAGAGATCTCCTTCAGGCACATCCCGCACGCCCACAGCCCGGCTTTGTTCCTGGCGTGCTTCTCCTTCAGATGATCCCGGAGCTGCTCCCGGGAGCTGAATTTGCGCTGGACGCACATATAGCAGGTAGGAGGAGGGGAAGGGTTGTGGGAGAGCTTGTGGAAGTCCAGCTCCCCCAACGTCAGGAACCACTGGAAGCAGACTTTGCACTTGTACTGCTTGTCTTTGGTTTTGATGGTTATCTCCCCGCGGTTTTTCCCCACTTTGCCATCTTCCAGCTTGCTCCTGTGCTTGCCTGACTTTGGCTTCAAACTCACAGCGTTGTCCTCGCCATGGCCAGGAAGATCCTCGCAAGAGCTGAAGAAGCACATGTCTCTCATTTTCAGCTTTGCATTCAGCATTTCGATGTCGATGGTGTGAAAATCAGGGGAGTCCGAATCCTCATTATCCTTGGCATTGTAGGACTCCTCCGCCAGGTCAGGGGGCTCGGAGTTCACTTCTTGGAGTGAGTGCTCATCCTCAAGGTCCATCAGGGGCTCAAACATGTCCTCAGCAGAGAAGCTTTTCCCCTCCTTCTCCAGACTGCCCCAGATGTTCAAGCTGGGGACATTGTCCACATGGCTGTTTTGGCACAAGAAGGTCAGCATGTTGTCCTCCAGGTCAATGTCCTCCTTCCCTTGGTCAGTCAACTCATGGTCCAACCTCAGCTCGATGCTTTTAGATCCGTTTGGAGCATCATCTCCGCTCTTGGCCTTGCTGCCATGACACATGTTCAGCATCAGCGCATCGTCAACGGAGATGGTTTCGTACTCGCAAGGGTCCTCCCTGGTGACACAGAAGGAGCTGGTGTCGCTGAGGTCAGAAGCCAGGCGGATGGTGAAGAGGTCAATGGCCCCCGCTGGCTGCAGGTTGACCTCAGGGACAGGTTTGGGTTTCTTGCTGCGCTTCCCATACACCCGCGTGCACTTCCTCCGGACAAACTGGTCATCCCTGGGGAACAGCTGGGAGAATGTGGAGTCATCATCAAAATAGCTCTGGAGGTCCGAGGTGGCTGTGTTGTCCCCGCAGTGCTCCCTGCCTGGTGGCACGTCCACCTTCGCCCACCGCTTTGGCTCTGCAGGAGGAGGGCTGGTCCCTGGTGTGGTCTGCAGAGCACCATGCCCAGAAACATTTTGGGTGGTTCCCAAATTATGGTTCTCCAGCAGCAAAGCGTTGTCAGCAGGAGCTGTGGGACCCTGCAGGGCACCACTCCAGTCCGTGGTGTCACTGCCTACCACAGGACTGTCCCCTGTCCCACCATCCATGTCCTTTGTGTCACCAGCACCACAATGCTGCTCTGTGCCAACCCTGCCCCATCCCTTCGCCACTTGCTTCACAAACCCGCTAATCCATTTTTTGCAAGCCTGAGTGTCTTCCACTCCATCTGGATCTTCCACCTCCCCAGGATAGGTGACGGTGCCCGTGGCTGTCTCCTTGCTGATCATCTCCTTTAGAGACACCATCCTGCTGCCCAGGTCTTCCACAAGCTCGGCTGCACAAGGGGACTCTTTGGCTTTTTGGGAGTGCTGGGCTGTGCTGGTCCTGTTTTGCTCCTCTGTGGAGATGCAACCACCTGGCTCATGCAAGCCCTCCATGATCCCAAGCAGGCTGGAGCTGAGGACAGCAGGACTTGTGTTCTTCTCCAGCTCACAGGGACCATCAGGCTCATCCCTGCTGGGAAATACCTTTGCTTTCCTTCGCCTCACTTTCCTATTGAGCTGCTTCTCAGAATTGCTGTTCTCCTCTCTAAGATCTTTGCTTTGGCTCCTTCTGCCCTTGTCTCCCTTCCTGACCTGCCATCCTGAGTCCAGCTTCCCAGACGCCGTCTCTCCCGATCCCCTCATCTCCAGGCGTGGTCCCTTTGTCTTCCCCTCCCTCTGCAGGACCCGTGTGCGGTGCAGCTCCTGGGACATCTCCAAGGAGATCACACTGAGGTCGCTGAGCACTCTGCTGACCACCTCCTGCATCTGCGTGCTGGGCTCTTTCTCCAGGTCCGGGAGTATTTTCTTGGGAATGTGTTCAACGGTGGAGGTCGGCTCCTGTGAGCTGCAGGTTTTGTCTTTGACTGATGCCTTCAGGCTCCTCCTGGGCACTTTTTGGGCTGCTTTTGATGTCTTGTGTGCAGGAATCAGAGGGGACCTGGGAGTCTTGCTGGGCTGTGGCAAACCACCATTCTTCACCTGGTGCTTGACAGCTTTGTGCCTGGTCAGACCGGGCTTGGACCGGAAAGTGGCTGAACAAATGTCACAGGTCACCGGGAGTCCATTGGGCTTTTTTCCTTTGTGGAGTTCATTTTGGGAAGGGTCTGGAGTACTGTTGGATGTGTGGTCCTCTCCTTGGCCCACGCTGTTTAACGTACAACCCCCAGCCTCTGCAACCCCATGGCTTTTGGATTTCTCCCCTTTTAAAGTCTTTCCTTCACTCTCTGTGGTTTCGGAAAGACCAAGTCTCACCTCTGCTGCCCCTGAAAACTCGTGGCCATTTAATTCAGCAGGATCAAGATCTCCAACCCTTGTAAGACCTCTGCTGATGGCAGCTGACACGTCCTGAACAGCAAAACCATTGGACAAAGCCTCTAGCTGGCTTTGATGCTTATTCCCATCATGGGAACAGCTTTCAAGCTTGTTCTCTTGGTTCAGGTCCACCTCCCTTTCTCCCACAGGCAGAAGATCTGCTGTGGGCTGCATTGGATAATCCTGGGTTTCTGGAGGACTAGAATTAATGATTGTGTCTGTGATGGCACATCTTTGGTTTTCTTTAAAATTTGGCAGCACAGCACCGGCATTTTCGGGCACCTCTTTCCCAACACCCTTTTGGTGGAAAGGTGGCGAGCAGGGAAGAGAACAGTCCTTACCACGGGGTTCCTGGGGACCACCCATCTCCAAGGCAGAGCCCACCAGACCGTCACCATGCAGCACAGTGCAGGGTCTCACTGTCCCCTCTCTTCCAGGTGATTTGCAGTTACCCAAAACACCATCAGGGAGGTGATGAGGTTGTTCCTCAGCTGCTTCCATGGGCACAGCCCCGCAGTGATGTAGCGAGGGAGGGAAGGTGGGTGCCCTTTCCCATGTGCCTTGCTCTGCTGGGCTCACGGTGTGATGGATGTGATGGCTGCTGGCCTCGGGAGGACAACTCTTTGTGAGAAATGAGCTTGGTGTTGTAGGCAGGGACGTGCCGTATTTCTTCTCATCCGAGAGCTGAGTGCCAAAGCTGGGGACCTCTCCCCCCTCGGCCCCACTGCTTTGCAAGCATTTGAGGTCAGAATATTTGGCTGGCAAGAGAAGGCTGGCTGGAGATCTGCCCGTGTAATAACAGCCATTGAGGGACAACTTGCCATTCCCTTCTCTGGGAACCTTTGCATTGACTGTGCTGGCTTTTATCTCTGTCCCCAAGCCATGATCAAGGTGGAGATCCTCCCCGGAGGGCCCTGGGGGGCTGATGGGACTAGTGGAAGCACTGCCCAGGTGCTGTGCCCCCTTCCCCACCCGACTCCTTTCCAGCCTCTCTCTCTCTTCTCTGCCCAGTGTTTCTTCCTCGAGCAAAGCACGGCTGAAGTGGGATTGCTCATGTTTCCTAAATGCCAAGGTCATTGTGTTGTTATCTCCCTCCTGCTCTTCCCTGAGCCTATCAGCTTTCCCTCCCTGCCCTGGCAGCAGGGTCACTGCGGTGCTGCTGGGTGGTGAGAGGTCATTACGCTCCGGGGAAACACCATCTGCAGGGATATTAATGTCCCTCGGCTCCGGGGGTTCATTTGCTAAGTGCTGCGGCTCTGTTACATTATTTTGCAGCTCCGGCTTTGCCGACGTGGATTGTTTTGTGTGGCAAGAGCCTCCTGCATCCAATGACTCCAGCTGCTCGCATCCACCGGGAGAAAGCACCTCTTTCCCTGGAGCAGCGATATTTCCCGTGCTGCTTCCGATGGGGATATCCCCCTCCCCTGGGGTCTGATCTTCCCCTTCCAAGGCATCACCGCTCTGCTCCTTGTGCTCCGTCTGCACGTGGGTGGTGGCAGAGGGGTGGCTGGGAGCCAGCAGCCCGGGGAAGCACGGCATCAACAGCTCCTCCTCATTGTTCTTCACCGTCCGGGCAACAAAGAGCTGGAGCTGCTGCAGTGGGTTGGCAGAGGTCTCCTGGGATGCCAACACCATCTCCTGGGAAGGGTGGTCGCTCTCCTTGGGGACACTCAGCATCTCAAACAGCAGCACTTTGGGCTTGCTGGCTTTGTCACTGGGTCCAGGGCTTGGATGGGTGGTGGGACTCTTCCTCTCCTCCGTTTCCTCCCCACCACCATCCCCTTTGAGATCCACTGTATTTTTCACTGTTCTGGGGGGCTCAGTCCTGCTTAAGGGTTTTTCTTCTGTATCTGGGACCTCTTTGACATGAGGTGAAAAGGTGAGATCCAAAGCTGGGGCAGGACCCTGCTGAAAGCCAAATTCAGGCTTAGAGTTTGGAAGATGGGCATCAAACTTCTCCAGCTCCGCAGGATCAGGGTCTGCTTTCCCCGGCACAGGGAAGCCCTTGGCACCACGCTGGCATGGCAGGGATGGCAGGGGGTCTTTGGTTACTTCTGCTGCATCCACGGTCTCGGGGAACACGGAGTTGGGGACAACAGGAGGGCTTTTTGTCACAGGGTCAGTGTAGATGGGAGCCTCTGTTTGGTCAGTTGTGCTTGAGCCAGGTAGACTTTTGGAAGAAGACCCATTTTCCATCTTCCTGAGGTCTCTCTCCTCAGTGCCCACAGTTCCCTGGAGCTGCTCACTGTTGTCTTTGGAGCAGAAATGGTTTGTGGCCAGCGGGGCTGGGATGCACATCCTGCTTTCCAGTGAGCCCAGCTCCAGCGGGCACGGCCAGGGCTCCCTGGGTCTCTTGTAGTCCTCACGTGAGGTCACCACGTCCGGCTTCTCCCCTGCCAGCCTATCCCCAACGCAGAGGCTCGATCTGCCCAGTTCACCTGCCAAAAACAGCCCTTTCTCCTGGGCTGCCTCTGCCTCTGGCAGCGCCGGGAACCGCTCGGCCCCCTGTGCTCGCAGGTGGACAGCCACGCTCTGCTCGGACTTTGGGAGGCTGATGGACACCTCAGAGTCCAACTTGCTGGTTTGCAGTTGGCTTTCCAGCTCCGTGACCAAGCGCTTGATCTCCAGCTCATCATCTGAAATGTTGCTCATGAAGGTCACGTTGTAATCCGCGATCCTGTCCGGCAGCGGCAGGGAGAGCTGGCTGCTGGGGACAGCTCCTTCCTCGGGGAACTTCTTGGCTGGTGGCTTCTCCACGGAGAGGCTGTGGAACTGAGCCATGTCTTCTGGCAGCATGGGAGCCACCTCCTCCATGAGGGACCAGTCTTTCTCTGGCAGGAAGGGCGGGTACGGTTGCTCAAATGGCAGTGGCTTGCGGGAGGCATTCCCGGGACAGGGGAACGTTGTCACATATCCATCCTTGCTCTCGTACGGATCGAACTCGGAGACGGGGAGCTCTCCGAATATCGACGAGGAGTCAAAGCTGAGCGGGGAGGACACTTTGCCCTGTGGCATTTCCGCGGCAAAAGGGGAGATGCCAGAGTGCTTCTGCTCGAAGGAGCTGGCGCCGATGTCATCCCGGCACAGGTACATGTCATCCATGTGGGAAGAGCCCAGGGCTGGGGGCTTTGGGAAGAGGTTGTCGTCGTAGTGACCAGGAAGGCCTTTGGGATCAAAAAATGCATTGTCACTGCTGACATATGGATCAGGTGCCTTGGCAGTGAGCATCATTCCCACTGCATCTGCCCCGTAGGTGGGAGCTGGTGTGGGATAATCCTTCTGACTGTCACAGAGCCCCTGTCCCTTCACGTATTTGATTCCTGCTTCCGAGCAGGTGGCACTCCCACGGCCAGGACTCGCTTTGTTACCGCTGTGATGTGGGGCAATCACATCCTCTGTGTGGTACTTCAGCCCTTCGCCTGGGAAAGGGGCAAACTGGTGCCTCTGGTGGTCCATGGTGAGCTCGGGAGAGTCCTGAGCCTCCAGGGTGGGTTCTCCTGCCTCACCTGGGAGCTTTGCTGCTCCTCTGGGTTCTTCCACTCCCTCCTTAGAGGAGAACCTGGCAGGGCTCCTGCCTGGGGTGGCTGTGCCGGGCACTTGCCTTTCCTGGGGCTGCGGTGACGGCTCCTCCTTCGCACAGTCCATGGCAGCAACATCTGGTTCAGCACTCGGCCGTGTCCTGGAGCCTGCCAGCAAAGGTTTGGCTGAGCCAAACCTCCTGCTTCCCCTGGGAATGTCCTCTTTGCTCTCCTGGCTCGTCTTTGGGCTGCTGTCCTCAGGAGGGCTGAGGGGAGTCCTTGGCACATGGGCTGGGCTGCCCGAGCGCCTCCTCCTCTGGGTGCCACCCTTGTCACCAGCCCCACCAGCACAGGGTGGGCTCGTGCCCATCTCTCTGGGCACGCTGTGGTTGCTGCCAGCAGATGAGTGGCTGCTCCGCCTTCGGGCTCTGACAGCACAATCCTCTTTCTCAGCACCTTCCTGACTCGCGACATCCCCGTCCTCCGGTGCCTCCTTTTTCTGACCGTCCCTTTTCCGGCTGTAGCTCCAGACTGGGTCTTTCTCTCTGGCTCTCTCACTTCTGCCCAGGCATTTCTTGCTGAAGCTGTACTTGCTCCTCCCGATGAATCCCGTGCCACGCTTCTTCCTGCCCCAGGGCTTGCTGCACTCTGCCCCCTCCTCATCCGAGTCAGACACGTAGTCGTATTCCCGCAGCCTGCCCTCCTTGGTGGCTGCCAGCGGCCTCTCAGTGGCCTGGGGGAGCTGGGCCTGCTTGCTGCTCTTCACCTGCAGTTTGTGGAGCTTGTTCTTCTGCTGCACGATCTTGTGGATGAGCTCCTTGCTCCACGTCCCACTTCGGGGCTTCCGCTTCTTCATGTCCTTCATGGAGAACCGTGGTGGCTTGGAGCTCTTGGAGGCGATGCCCGGCCCCACCTCGCTCTTTGTCGGAGGCTCCTGGCTGAGTTTCCTGGGATGCTTTTGGCTGGAGCTGATGGCTGGTGGGACGCTGTTCTTCCTGCCTGCCCTCAGCCTGGCTGTCCTCTCCGCTCCCTCTGCTGAGGGATCCGGCTCCTGCGGTGCCACCCTCTGTGCCACCCTCCCTTTGTGGAGGTGCTTTCCTGCCCCTCTCTTCACCTGCTCCCCACCTGGGTGGCCATCTTCATAAAAACAGCCAGCCTTGGCCTCTCCCGCTGCCTTCTCCTCCGCTGCCTGCTTGGATTTGCTCTCCGAGGCCAGGCCTTCCTTGGCCTTGTGGGCCATCGCCCCGCCAGCCGCCTTCACGCCCGGCAGCTCCTCGTCGGTGAACACGTCGATGAAGCTGCTGTCGATCTCTGGGTTATCCGACTGGTATCCCAGCCCGTTGAGGGCCTCGGTGATCAGGCTGTCCAGCTTGGCATCGTCGATGTCCAGGTCAGAGGCGCTGAGCGGGAGGGAGCCGGCGGCCAGGCCGTGGAAGAGGCCGCCCTTCAGAGCATCCTCCTTGCCCTCGCTTTTGCTTTCCCCGTCCAGCAAGAAGTCATCGCTCTTGTTTAATGCCAGCAGCTGTCCCTGGGGGTCCGGAGACAGCGCCAGGCTGGGCGGTTTGGGAGGCTCCGGCGGGAGCGCTTTCCTCCCCTCGGCTGCCCGGGGAGCATCCCTGGGCTCTGCCTGGGCAGCGGGGTGGGAGGTGCAGAACTGGCGGTGCTGCAGGAAGGAGGACAGGTTGCTGTAGTTCTGGTCGCACTGTCTGCAGGTCAGGAGCACGTCCAGCTGGTCCAGGCTGGCGCTGCTCAGGGAAGTGGCCAGCAGGTGATGGGAGGAGTACGGCGGTGGAGGCTGCTCCCCATCCAGCCCGTCCGAGCATCCTTTGGCCACCTCCCCGCCGGGTTTGTGGAAGGGGCTGGCCGGGGTGCATTTCAGGAGGTTGTCCTCTTTCAGAGCATCTGGAGGGAAGTGGAAGGACTTGACAGAGTCCGGGGGGTGGTAATGAAGCGAGCTGGGACTGAGGACATCAGAGGGGTGGAAGGCTTTGTTGGCATCCTTGGCATGGCAGGGGTGCTGGAAGAAGGGTGAAGGGGTCAGCGCTCCGGACATCTGGCTGTCCTCGAAGCTGGGATTGAGTGGGCTGCTGGACACGGGGGACAGCGACGAGCAGGTGCTGCCACATGTGGGGTTGGGGACAGGGGATGGCAGTGGGGACTCGCAAGGGGAGGCAGCCACCAAGGCTGATGTTGGCAGGACCAGCGCTGAGCCCGATGAGCTCCTTGAGGGAGGAGGAGGAGGAGCTGCTTGAGCCATGCTGTAGAACAGGGCTTTGCTTCTCGAGTCACAGGCAGGAGACCCCGGTTCCTTCCCGCTCTCAAAGGAGAAAGCTCCCGTCACGCTGAGATCTCCCCTCTGGAGGCTCTCTCCTGATAAGAGCTTTTTGCCGTGATACCCTGGAGAGTTGTTTATGGGGGGCCCTTTCTGGGCTTTCCCGCTGCCCTGCCAGTCCGACGTGCCCATGGGGAAGGGGAGCTTCTGGCTGCTGATGTGTCTCGACAGCTCCAGCCTGTTTGCACCGGGCATTGCAGAAGGGAGGTGCATCTGCTGCCAAGGCAGCCTGGCATTCTTCTGCCTGTGCTGCCTCTGCTCGGGGCCAGACTGGCACTCGAATGAGAACTGGTTTCCAACAGGGTTTGAATAAGGTGCTGAATTCTGGTCCATGGGAGAAAACGCCTTCGTGGCACCTTCCCAAGCTTGCACAAGCCTGGGGTGGGTGGGTGCCGTAGTGGGAACGCTCGTCTCAAAAGGCACGGCTCCGGTGCTGCCTGTGGGGGAGCTGCAATAGGCCTTGCTCTGAAAGTGCACTTGGGACAGGGAATTTGGTGGCACCGTCCTTCTCAGGGGGCTGCTCTGCACCAGCAGCCGCGGGCTGGGGACACCGTCCTTGGCTGAGGCTTGCCTCTTCCCCACCGGCTTTGGCATGGTAGGTGAGTGTAAACTAGACGGAAAAACAGCTTGGTTTTCTTGGAAAGTGCTTGGGTTTTGGTCGATAGCACCAGACGACGGGAGAGCACCAGTGGGGTCGGTGGGATGCTCGGCCCTGCCCTTGCAGCAGGGCGCGGGTCCGTGGTGCGAGGCCGGCGGCGGCGGTGGGTGCAGGAAGGGCGGCGGTGGCACGGGCAGCCCGTACAGCCTCCCCTCGGGGGACACGCCCTCGTAGGAGCCCCCGCTCAGAGGCTCCTCCGGCCACTCTCTGGAGGACGAGTGGAAGGTGAAGGCGCCGGGAGCCAGCTGGGCGCTGGTGGCCATTCCCACATCCAGATACTCCTGGCTGCCGGCATCGCCGCGGAACGGCTCCTTCCCCGCATCGTGCAGCAGCTGGAAGGGGAACTGGCACGGCAGAGCCCCCAGGCCGTGCACGGCGGCTTTGCCACCCTCGGAGAAAGAGCTGGGCTTCTGCACCGAGATCCCGTAGGTAGCACCGGCAAAGCTCTTCTCCGGGGAAGGCCAGGACTCGGCCCGGTTTGCCTGAAACTCTAAATAATGTAGCTGCCCATGGGTGCCGGGGCTCTTGAGGGGGATGCCGGCGGCGGGGGGCTGCCCTTTGGGGCCGAGGGAGGGGCCGGCCTGTGAGGTATAGTTGCTGGAGGTCCGGCCGCCGGCGGCATCGGGGAAGCAGCGGCCGAAGCCGAGTTCTTCTGGCCGGAGCTCGGCGTCGCGCTGGGGGATGCTGGGCACGTGGAAGCGGTAGCTGCCGGCCGCGGGGGTCACCTCCGGCTTCTTCGGGGGCGTCACCTTCTGCTGGGGGTAGGCGATGCCGATGGTGGGGCTGGGCCGGGTGCCGGCGATGCTGAGCCGGTAGAGCTGCTGGTGGCCCCGCTCGCCCTTCCCCGAGCGCCGGCTGCGCTCCCGGGCCCGCCCCTTCCCCGGCGGCGACGGGGGGCTACCCTTGACCTCTCCCCAGGTGCCGTCATTGCCGAACTTGGGCTTGCAGTGGAGGGATTTGAAGTCGATCTTGCCCGCTTGCTGCGGCCGGATCACGGCTTCCCGCTGGCTGTGGGGCTCCTTGTCCTTGGGGCCGGGCAAGGGGGACGCGCCCTCCCCGCCCAGCGCCCTCCCATCCTTGTCCCCGCAGCCTTCACAGCCAAAATCCTCGTCGGGCTCTTTGGGGCCGGCCTCAGTATCGCCGATGGTGTAAACATGCTGGGTCTCTCCAGTCATGATACCGAGGAGGGGACAAGGCTACAAAGCCCCGCTGTCCCGTCCCGCTGCGAGCTGCCGTGCCCCCGTCACGGGCATGGTCCTCCGCCGATGGGCACCGGCGCGGGCAGAGGGGCGGCAGCTCCCCGGGGCCGGGGTGGGGGTGGGTCCCGAGGGCCGGCGGGGCTCTGCCGCATCCTTTCAGACCTGCAGGGAACAGGAGAGAAGAGGGGAAAGGTGGATGTCAGTCAGGGAAGGGGCCGGGGGAGATTTTGGCCCCTTTTCTTGGACTGCGGCTGGAGGAAGGGGCATCGCAGCCCCCCCCCGAGCAGCCCCGGGGTGAAGCCCTGCGGCTTCGGGCTCTTCAAAGGATGCTCAGAGCAGTTCACCTCTGGCAAAAGCTGCTGAGGAAGCACTTTTTTTTTCTCCCGGGAAAGCTATTTCTGGGTTACTTCTTAGCAACATAAGCAGAAAAAGATGACAGAAGAGCTCCACCTACGGATTAGTGGGAAGGGCTGTCGGGATGGGCTGGGAGAGGCATCCTGGGAAGGGCTCTCTGTCCCCATGTCCCCGTGTGCCTGTGTCCTCATGTTCCCGTGTCCCCACGGCCCCGCTGCTGGAGAGAAGATGAAAGGAAAGGCTTTTGCTCCACCACTTTCCCCCCGGAACTGCCCCTCACTGCTCTGAAATCCTTGGAGAAAGGACCTGAGCTTCTGCTGCCTCTGCCTTCACTTTGCCACCCTCCCTGCGAAGTGCCCTGGAAATTTTAGGTGTTATTAAGGAGGCAAAAGCAGAAAAGCTGAGACCCAAATTTCCCAGCTGATTTTACAACCCAGACCTCGGGGCGTTGGACACGGAGCACAAGTCAAGCGCAGCCTTTTAAAAGGCGCCACAAGGATTTTATATGAAAAAGGTTTGAATAAAAAGAAGGGTAAAGTTCTGCTTTAAAGAGGTTGGGTTTTTTTGGTGGTTTTTTTTTTTGTGGTTTTTTTTTTTTTTTTTTTAAGAAAAGTCTGCTGGAAACAGTGAGGGTTTATTTCTCCTCCCTCACTGGAAATGTTTCTTTACCGTCTGCTGCAGTGGGTCAAGGCACGACACTGCTGGGAGGGGGTGAGGAGCAGGAAATTCAGCTTATTCCTCTCCTCCTGGCTGTAATTCCCACAGATCCAAACCCCACTCTGTCCACCCATCCTGCCCAGCAGCGACCCGAGCAGAGAAGATTTTCCAAGGAAAACAGGAGCACCCTGCATCTATCCAGGGTCTCATCTCTCCATTCCCACGCGGAATCTGTCGGGATGAGCACCCAGCACCCCCAAAGCTGCATGAATAACAATATTCGGGATAGAGAGAGGCAGCTGCCTCCCCCCCAGCTCCTGCAGGGATGCTGCCGGGGGTCCCCTCTCTGGTTCCCAGTCCTGAATTCCTCCCCAATTTCACACCCTGCTGAGTGAAACGGATCCGGGGCCGATAGAGTCGGAGCCGACCGTGCCGGCTCCGCGGCCAAAGCTCACACGCGGCCCTTTGGCACAAAGGGCTCTGCTGGGAAAACAATGCCCCACTTATGCCTCAGCCAGCCGCAAGTCCAGAGCCCGCTCGCTGCTGTTTAAATTTGCAAAGGCTCCTTGCCAAGATAAAATACCCAAGGCCAGCGCTCGCTACATTATCACAGTCGGCCTTTTCAGCCACATAAAGGAGCCTTTTTTTGTTTTTGCGAGGGAAAGGCTCGTCGGTGTGGCTGGAAAGCTGCGGGGTTCGCATGGCAAGGGCTGAGGGGGGCCGGTGCTGAGCGCCAGGAGACACAAACATCCTGCTCCTCGTGCTGGCAGAGGGATGGGGATGGGGACAGCAGGGCTGGTGGCACGCAGGACTGTCCCACTGATGATGGGAGCCACGTCCTGCTGCTGGTGGCAGAGCCTGGGCAGGAAATGGGTCACAGCGACCTCCATGCAAATCACAGATGGTGCATAGATAGAAGGGCAAGGTGTAAAATCGGGATTTGTTCGCCAAAACCCCCGTGCCAGGGGCTTGGGGGTCCCCTGTGCCTGCGTGGGGGTCCCTCCTGCTGGCTGTGGCCACGGGGCATCGCTCTGAGGTGGCCCAGGAGCCCTGGGAGCAGGGAAATCCGGGGCCTCATGCGGCTCCGATGGGGCGATCGATAAGGAGGGCTGGGCGTGCTGATTTAAAGTGATATTTCCCAGGTAGCTCCTTGCATCCATCCCCCGAGGGGTTATGGATCCGGCACAAGCACAGTTCAGTCCCTGCAGGATGAGAAAGCCAGGGAAAAAAATGAAAATAGGGACAATTCCATCTGGCTTTTACAAGCCCAGGCTGCCCTCAGGAGCAGGCTCCTCCATGGGTTACCACTGGCACCACTTCCTGGATTTTGACATTTCAGCTCCTGGAAGAGGAGCTGGGAAGGGACGGAATGGAGGCAGAGGGAGTTTTGCTTTAAAAACCTCATTCGATATTTACTGCCAGGCTGCTGGGCCGCAGGGAGAGCGATCCCCACCCGCACTCGCGTGTCCAGCCGGGGCTTGGAGCATCCTCCCACCCCGGGGCCGACCTGGGGTCACCCACAGCCTCCTGCAGCCCCTCTGCGGCTCAGGGACAGGGGACACGGTGGGCAGCATGGCACAGCCTGGCTGGCAAGGCAGAGCCGTGCGGGGCAGGTCCCGTCCTGCCGGGAGCCCGAGGTGCCAGGCGGGTTGTGATTCACTGCCTGGCACCCGCAGCCAAGTGGCTCCCGGTGCCTCCAGAGCCGGCTGTGCCCACGGGGCAGAGCTGAGCTGAGGGTCCCTGAGCACCTCAGAGCTTCCCAATTCCCTGCAGGGTGCAAATCCCGGGGGACCTCAGCACCTTCAGCATGGGTAAAGGCTCCTTCCCATGAGAGAAAAGCTGGAATCCCAGCAGCAGCTCCTGCGGGACACCCTGCAGGGAGCGCACCGTGGTGAGGGGACCAGCAGGTGCCCACCACAAGCAGGGCAGCGACAGGGGCAGCATCACCCCAGGGTAAACTCCTCATTCCAGTGGAAACACAGCCGGGAGGGAACAGAATGGGAAAAGCCAAACATCCCACAGGGAAACCCCACAGCTGCCAGGGGAAAGGAGAGGCTCCGGCAGAGGGAATTACTCCTTCCCATGGTAGGGAGAGGGGGGATGGCTTCGGCAGAGCCTGGCAGAGCCGGGTTCAGCGCTGGGCTCGGCCTCTCCCCGGCCTGACCTTGGCGGGTCGGTTACTCGCGGTGACTCAGCTCCATCTGGAAATCAGCCCGATAACGCTCCCCCCGCCTATCGCTCCTCTATCGCCTGAGCTGATTAGGCGGGCAGGGACTGTTCCTGCTCTGCCTCTGGACAGTGCCCAGGGCAGCCCTGCTGGGGCCAGGACACGTGCAGGGCTCGGGGTGAGGGGCTCTGCTCGGGGTGGGACCGCTTGGGATTTGACCCAGGTGAGCTCAGAGAATTCTCCTGCAAGGGGAATAAACCAGCCCAGGATGGGGCTCTGTCACAGCGACAGGACCCAGGGAGCGGCTGGAGCTGTGCCAGGGGAGGTTTAGGGTGGATATCAGGGAAAGGTTCTTCCCCCAGAGGGTGCTGGGCACTGCCCAGGCTCCCCAGGGAATGGGCACAGCTCCAAGGCTGCTCCAGGAGCGTTTGGACACTGCTCAGGGTGGGATTTTTGGGGTGTCTGTGCAGGGCCGGGAGCTGGACTGGATGATCCCTGTGGGTCCCTTCCAGCTCAGGAGATTCCATGATTTTACAGAGCTGCTGCTATCGCAGTCGGGAGCGCGGCAGCTCAGCCCAGGGATCAGGGACAGGCGTGGGAGTGGGTGGCTGGAAAAAACTCAGGATGCCAACTGGGTGGCATCAGCCAGGGAAATGCCCTTCGCTGTGCTGGTGGGAGGGAGATGGGTGGGGGCAGCATTCCAGTGCTAAAGGGGCTCCAAGGGAGTTGGAGAGGGACTTAGGACAAGGGATGGAGGGACACGACACAAGGAATGGCTTCCCATGACTGAACACAGGATTAAATGGGATATTGGGAAGGAATTCCTCCCTGGGAGGATGGGGAGGCCCTGGCACAGGGTGCCCAGAGAAGCTGTGGCTGCCCCTGGATCCCTGGAAATGTCCCAGGCCAGGCTGGATGGGGCTTGGAGCAGCCTGGGATAGTGAAAGGTGTCCCATGGCAAGGGTGGGATGAGCTTTAAGGTCCCTTCCAACCCAAATAATTTTGGGATTCCATGAGGGGCTCCCACACGGAACCCCCTGGCTCTGTGGGCTTTCAGTGGCTCCACATGACACAAGGGTGACTCTGGACACACTTTGTCCCCAAAAAGAGGCTTTTAACCCCTTCCTAAAGGACTGAAATCCCACCCAGACAGATCGATCCAACCCAGCACAGCTTTGTCTGGAGCAGGGAAAAATCCCTTCCCTTGTGAACTGGCCCCTTTTCTCCAGGCCCTTCAAACTCCTTTCCTCCTGCCATTGAGCAGCTGCAGGGCCAGAAAACGTCCCTGAGTATCCCTGCAGCCTGAGGCATTCCCAGAGCCCATCTGGGATGGGGAGGAGAGAGTCTGGCTCCCAAAAATAGCATCTGAACCCGTGCTGTCAGCTGGCCCCTACCTTGGCACCCTCCGTGCTCAGCTACTGCCGGGACTCACTTTCACCTCCCATGAAAAATGAATTTCTTGGCTGCAAAGGAAAGAGAAAAATATGTCAGGAATCTCTCTTTGGCTTGGCCGTGGTGCCGCGGCGTGTGGGGAGCGCTCAGTGCCAAAAGGGGGGATTCCACCCCAAAATTCCCATCCTGGCCACCCCCAGCCGGGTCCCCCAGGTGGGTGGCTTTGACTGGGTGCTGTGGGAGTGAGGAAATGGAGGAGATGGGATCCCACCTCCCCCTCTGCTGCATCCCAGATCCATCCCTGCACCCTGCTGGGGTCCTGCAGTGCTGATGCCCTTGGGGGCTCATCCCATCCATGGTCAGGATATGGCTCCAAGAGGCAGGAAAGGATGGAGGAGGAGGAGGAGGAAAGGGGAACTGAGGATGGCCAAAGGCCAAACCCCAGCCCTGGGCATGCTCCGGGCACAGGGAGCTGCCAACCTCTCCCAGCTGAGTCTGATCCCATGCTCCTGCCCCTGCCATTCCCAACCCTCCCTGCCCCCCGGAGGGAGCTTTTCCCCAGGTTTGGGTAATGATGAGGATTTTAAGAGCTCGCTGTTACCTCCTCCCCTGGCAGCCCCAGCTCCAGCCTGGAGTTCACCCCCGTTTGAAGAAGCAAAGATGGATCACATCCCAACACATCAAACCCTCCTCTGTTAACCCATTTCCCAGGCAGACAGAGAAAAGCAGGATCAGGGCTCTGCTTCCTGCCTGGACACGATGCTGCAGTGGGAGCATCACATCCAGAGGGATGAGACACCTTCCTTGCCAGCCCAGGTCCCTGCTCATCCCCAAGGAGGGAGGCTGGGAGTGGGGACTGCTCCAAAGGGGCAGAAAAACTGGGAGATGGCTGGGCTGGAGCATCCCTTGGGAAGAAACCACAGTGGGAAGGAGCCAAGTGTTGGTGCTGAGAGCTTGAAAAGGACCTTGGAAGAGGGGATGGGAAAGATTTTGGGGATGCAGACACAGTCAGGGATACACACAGGGACACACGGAAGGACTCTAGGATGTTCTGCTCTGGCTGTGCTGGGGTAAGAAGTGATTTCCAGCAGATTTTTCTGGCCCAGGGAAGCTGGAAGGTTGTAGAGAAAGTTTCTTTCCTGCTCACAACGATCCAAAATTGATTTGCTGGATCTGAGCAGCTCTGAATTCCCAAACTGGTGAGGATCCAGCTTGCACTGGAGATGCAGATTTTGCAAAGAATCCTGATTCTTCCTCGGCTTGGCATGCAAAGCCACGGAGGAGGAGGAGGAAAAGGAGGAGGACAGGCTGAGCCTGGCACCTCTCAGGACACCCCACGGGATGTGGGGGTGTCTCCAGCTGGTGTCACAAGCCGATGTCTCGGCTCCGTGCCCAGGCTCCCTTCCCAACCCCGAGGCGCTTCCAGAGGAGGCTGCACGTCTGGGGTAGGGCACAGTGGAGGCGGCTGGGATGGGGGGAGAGGAGGAGACACCAGCTACAGCCCAGCCCCAGCTGGAGGCCATCCCAATCCCAAGGGATGGATGGCTCAGGGGGAGCTGGCAATTCCCTGCTCTTGGAGCTGGGTGTCAGCTCCGAACGCTCGCTCCGGTCCCATCCCATCCCCGCCAGCAGCACCGGAGAGTTTTCCAAAGGAAACAGGATAACTGGAGACAGGGAGAGGGGAGGCTCTCCCAGGGGTCAGCTCCTCTTCTCCTTGCCCATCACGGAGCAGGAAAAGCAGCTGGGATGTGCCAGGCGGGGCCGGGAGCTGCCAGGTTGGAGCCACCCCAGGGAAATCCCGGTTGGATCCTCACATCCTCCATGGGGGAGCCAGGGCAGAGCCAGGAGCTGCATCCTCCAGTGCTGCTTCCGAGGGAGAGGCAGCTCCCAACCTCCTCCTAAATCAGGGCTGCTGTGTTCTGATGCCCTTCAGAGCTTCTGCATCCCTAAAAATCCAGAGGCATCGGACATCTGAGAGCTCCCGAGCCCGGGGCTGTGCTGGGTTTAATCTCCCTGGGGATCAGCAGTGGGGCTGGGGCTGACAGCAGCATCTTTGTGGGGCTGGAATAAAGCCTGACTTCTTCTGCCATTTATTTAAGGAATATTAATCTTTCATTTTCCTTCTAAATGCTCCTGTTTGCTGAGGACCTATCTGTTACCTAAGTGCTCCGATAAATCTTCGAAGGTAAAATTACATGTTGGATGCTGCCAGAAGGGTACATTTAAGAATACTTCCTAAATTATCAACTGCATTAATCTTAATTACTTGGGTAAAAGTAGAGTCTGGCATTAGGGTGGACTAAATTGAGCGGGTGTTTGTTTGTCTTTATCATATCACATATTTGAGATCATTTCACAGAGCCCAGATAAAAGGGGCAGCGAGGGGCACAGCGGCTGCCTCGTGGCAATGATGGCTCTGGGTGACAAAGAGCAGCTGGGAGGGGACCCTGGGGTCCCTGAGATGGCAGGACCTGCCTGGAGCAGGTGGAAGCAGGGCAAAAATATCCAAAAAAATCCAAACGAACTCCTTAGACACCAGGTTGGGTGATAAAAGAGTTTCACAGAGCATGGAGAGGCAGGAGGGGGAATGGCTTTAAAAGGAAAGAAAGGAGGTTTAGATGGGATATTGGGAAGGAATTCCTGGCTGTGAGGGTGGGGAGGCCCTGGCACAGATTCCCAGAGAAGCTGTGGATGCCCCTGGATCCCTGGAAATGTCCCAGGCCAGGTTGGAATAACCTGGGGTAGTGGAAGGTGTCCCCTGCCCATGGCAGGGGGTGGCACTGGATGAGCTTTAAGATCCATTCCAACCCAAACCATTCCATTATTCCCTGATAAAATTGGAGGGCTTGGTGTCCCTCAGGGTGCTCCCTCAGTGTTTGAGGGCCCAGAACTGAAATTAAGCGGGGGTTGAAGTGCTCTGTTTCCTTGGACAGGTTAAACATTGCTGATGGGAAATGTCCCCATCCCCAGGGCTGCCTCACCTGGGCACATTCCTTATCCAAGAGGGAATTTCCAGAAGCCAAAAGGGAGGGTTTTCCTCCCTCTGGCTCCTTTTTGTTCTAAACACAAGGAAAATTTGTCCCTGGAAACCCCTGTGCACGGGATGCTGAGGGGAGCTGCTGGCAGGGGGGAAGAAATTATTCTGTGCTGCTGGAGATGGGGATAAAGGATGGATATGGGAGAAGGATGTGGATAAAAGGATGGATTTGGGAGAAGGGGAGCTCAGAGGCCATACCAGGACCGTCCACATCCTTGTCTGACCCCTGGGCATCACCAGGGCATGACCAGTGCCCTGTAATCCCACATTCCCTCACCCCACTATCCCAGGATTGGGCCCCGCTCCACATTTCCCTCCCAGCCTCCCGTGACCCCCCCAAAAAAGAGAGAAAAAAAGCCAAAAATCCCAGGCAATGACAGCATTCCCAGGCCAATCTCACGTTTCCTTCCTCCCGGCAGAGCCTGGGTCTGCTCCAAGCTCCTGCTCCTGCTCCCAGCCCTGGTCAAACGGGGACAGGAAACCCGAGAGCGATGAGCACATCCCGGGATTTTCACCCAAGCCTCATTTAGCTCCTTGTCCTTTTGGCATCCTGCTCCTCTCCTTGAGAGCGGCTGCTCGGGGATGGGGGCGGTTCTGCCTTCAGGCTCACACACATGCATCAGGGACAGAAATTAATTGGCTCCCTGCAATTAAACATCCCAGGCTTCAGCTGGGGTCGGGGGATGAACAGGATCATGAATCCAGAAATTTCTTGGGATGCTGTGAGCCCCTGGAGTGGGACAGGGACAGAGGGAGCCACTTCCCTGCAGGTCTCATCCTGCTCCTGGCTGTTCCCAGGGTCACAGGTCCTGGAACAGAGGGAGCTCCTCTGTGGAGCCAGGGCAGGGAAATCCCAGTGTCCCTTCCCAAACTGCTCTGGCTGCAGGGATGCAGAGGCTTGGGGAGCCAGACACAGCTGGGATTGAGCTGATGGAGAGGGCAGGATCTCACCTGGGGCTTGGATGGACAGTGGGAAGCACAAGGACCATAGGAAGGACGAGGAACCATGGGAAGCACAAAGATCCTGGGTGTCACAAGGACCCTGGGTGGCACAAGGATCATGGGAAGCACAAGGAACCTGGGGGGCACAAGGACCCTGGGTGGCACAAGCACAGGAAGCACAAGGACCATGGCTGTCACAGTGACCATGGGAAGCACAAGGATCATGGGAAGCACAAGGATCCTGGGTGGCACACGGATTCTGGGTGTCACAAGGACCACAGGAAGCACAAGCACAGAAAGCACAAGGACCATGGCTGTCACAGTGACCATGGGAAGCACAAGGACCATGGGAAG